>NW_025559940.1:0-79193 GCF_020424385.1 Procambarus clarkii
ATTATCCGGAACATGTGATAATCCAGCTGGTTGTCTTTCCCATATAATCCGGATAGTCGGATAGTCGAGTGGAGACAGTTGTTGGAAATTTCCAACACTAATAAACTACTATTGTATTATAATAAATCATTATTATTATATACTAACTACAGTAGTTACTAAATTTACTAACGGTACTGTCAACATAAACTAACCATAGCATCTGCATATTAATGCTAGAATTCTCATGAAATAGAGCATCAACATTGCGTCGTTAATGTCTAGTTAGACATTTATTACCAATGGGTTAGAGAATTGAATGTGGTTCTCTAAAATCATCAGTATTCCGTGTAATAATTACTCACGGATAATATAACACCCAATAATCTCAAATTGAGAGTTATTAACTAAATTGTTCTGTAGTAACATTTCCTTCAGTAAATGTCATGGAGAGAGATAAAATCTTCTCCATTTCTCGTTTAACACCATAAAACGAGAATACGATAATATTTAAATCCCTATAATTGCAACCCAGTCCTCATTAACGTATTTCATCCATAATCGCGCGGAAAAGAATTATTCGTGATTAATAATTTCTGGGGTGAATGCGAGAGCCGGGTTGAGGGAGGCGGCGACGCCATTGTGGAGAGGACAGCTGGTGCGAGAGGAGGGTCCTGGCGTGAAGAGTGGCGAGACACGTGGTGATTGGGAGTTATCGGCAAGAATTACGCTGATACCCAACTAATAGTTGATAATTATTCTTCCACATGCTCTATAGTGCCCAGCCAGCCAATAATGCGTCTACAATTAAAGCCAAAACCCACAAATTCACGTACACAGCAGTGAACGTCTGGGACCGGCAGACGCGATACCGGCAGACTTCAGCTTAAATGTAGCCTATTCAAATGCTACTTAATCTTCTTTAATTTTCAGCGTGTATGTGAGGAGTCATCGAGTCGTTACTCTTCATCCGCGTTATTCACCTCTAGTTCCTTCCATGTGGAGATCCTGTGAACACGAGGATGAATGACGAAACGATGTTATAGAAATCGTCTTAAAGCTAAGACTTTTTTTCGAACAAATTTAATTCCCCTGATTTGATTCTTATATAATTTTGTAGGATCATTATATTGAATAGATTATTACCAGAAATGATGATTAGTAATTCCTGTGTTTACTTTGACTGTTGCTCAGTAATTTAATAATCATTAATATTCACAATTTGAGTTCACATATTTGAATCTATAGTAGTTTAGATTCATAATATCATTTACTCAGCAATGAACTGGTGGCGAACCACACTAGTTCCTAGACGTATATGAAGTTCTAGCAATACCCCCCCAATGTAGGTGTTTGAGGCTCTGACTTTAATTAATTAATCATACAGTCCATTCATTATTTCAAGTGATTATCCGTTTAACAATTATCCATAGACACTGGTTCTCTAGTGTTATTCTAATGATCACTTTTATTAGTTTTCCCTCTTTTCTCAAAAGTGGGTGGTCCTTCGTTTATTGAATCACAGTACTCTCCTGTATCATCAAATAAATCTCAGGATAAACAATACCCAAATTTGTAACAAAATAGATGACAAATTCCTTGGCGTTCTCATTGACAACAAGCTGAATTTCCAGGGACACATTCTAAATATATATATAAAAAATTAAATAAAAAACTGTTGGATTCTTTCTAAGATCAGATATTATGTACTTCGCCCTGCCCTGGTGATGCTCTATTACTCCCTCATCTATCCATATCTCAACTATGGTATTTGTGCTTGGGGTTCTACTACCCAAAATCATTTACGTCCTCTATTTACTCAACACAAAGCTGCTATTAGGACAATATCCAACTCTGGCCCCAGACATCACTCGGTACCCCTACTCAAATCTCTGAATATGTTAGATATTGTCACTGCACATCCTCTCATGTGTATTATGCATATATTAAACGCTGAACTGTAATGCCAATCCTGATCTCAAAAGCTTCATTGAAGGTTGTAACAGAACCCATGAGCACCACACCAGAAACAAATAACGTTTTGATATTACAAGAGTACGACTTAATCAAACTTGAAATGCTCTACAAATCAAGGGACCCAGAATGTGGAATGACCTTCCCAATCATGTTAAAGACTGTACCTCTCTCAACCAGTTTAAGATAAAAACTAAGAACTACCTAATAAATTTCCTGTAACCTACCTTATTGTCAACCCATGTCTGTTTTTTTAAACAACGCTGTTTGTCGACCTAATTGTATTTGTGCTGCTTTTTCTGCCATGTTCCACCCTTTTTTTATTTTTATTTTTATTTATTCTCAACACATTTTATACTTTAATCATAATTAGTATTAAGTTTTAGTCTGTAATGTTTTACCTGCCCAGAACGCTTTGCGTAATAGTGGCTTTAGGCATTGCATGTACTAGCTCTATCTATAAATCTATCAATTTTTTAATAACCTCTTGTATGTATGTACTTTACCTGAATGAACATTTATTTATTTATTTACCTATAATCTTAGATCTAGACCTCTCGTTTCAATTGTGCACTCACCACATGTCCATTGGCTAGATAATAACGAGGTTACTTTTCAAGATGATAGTTTGTCACATGCAATTTCATCTGTTCCTGACCTTTTGTCAGAGCCAGAGTTGTATAGTGCCCTGGATGAGTTAGGTGTAGATATCCGCAGCATTTATAATTAAGTGCACTCTGCAGTTATTTTGTTTTGTTTTGCAAAATTCATTGCAGTATTTCCACCACATATGTCTTAGTATTACCATTATATATATAGTATAATGAAGTTTTCTCAACTTTATTTTATGTCATAAATTAGATGCCATTGTTAAGTCTACTGCCATTTGTATTTTTTTTACAGTGCTTGTCATAAGAGTTTATTAATGTTCTAGCAACCACACTGAGGCCAGTGAATCCTGACTGCTATCACTCAGATGTTAGTGTTCTTGATCCAGGTGTTGTATATATAGCTTGTAAATATATTGTAAATATATTGTACATTAACAAAAAAAATCCTCATTATCTAATCTTAAAATTCATTTGTGGTTGTTAGGTCAGAACTTTTGTTCCATTAATGTAAATAATTGTCCTTAATTTTGTTTTGTTTCCCAAGCACACATGCCATTAACACATGTTAATAATTTTGGTTAGGCAATACCTTGAGTTGTATTGTTCATATCTGATAATTAGACATATATATGTTCTTAATGCTCTAGTATAATTAAAGCATTGTTACCATGATTTTTCACACCTGATCTTTCTTTAATGTTTATTATGCAAATTTCACATGTAAGCCATTATTGAATGCCACCGAGGTCCTTTCAGTAGCATTGTAACTATATAGCTAGCCAGAGCTTGTCGACTTGGTAGCGTGTCCGAGCGGTGTTAATACTCAAATTGTATGATGGTTGAAACATAACCAATCACAGGTGAGTAGGCCTCTGACGTCATGCCAGACAGAGAGGCACCAGCCGTGCTTCCAGCAGGCCTCAGTATTCGCACAGACCCAGAGCAGGTTGGACCTCGGCTGGCCAGTTATACACCTTGATGCCTCACTCAATAAAACTACTGAAGTGTCTACTGTGTATAACTACAACCAACATACATCCAAGAAGGCAACGAATAGGTGCCATACCCATCCTGTAGGCGGTAATGGACCCAATACCCACTCTGAGGACGGTAATGGACGCCATACGTGTCCTATGGGTTGTAGTTAACCCCATACCCATCCTGTCGGCGGTAGTTAAGCATATACCCATTCCGTAGACGGTACTGAACACTATTCTCATGCTGTGGGCGGCAATGGAGGCCATACCCATCCTGTGGGCGGTAGTAGACACAATTTTCATCTTGTGGGTGATTGTGGACCCCATACACATCCTATGGGATGTACAGTGGACGCCACACACATCCTTTGGGCAGTAGTGGACCCCATCCCCATCCTGCAGGCGGTAGTGGACGCCATAATCATCCTGTGGGTGGTAGAGGATCATATAACCATCCAGTAGGCGGTAGTGGACCCCATACCCATCCTGTGGATGATAGTGGTCCCCATACCCATCCTATGGGCAGTTGTTGGGCCCAGACTCATCCTACAAGGGGTATGGACCCCTTACCCACCTAACAGGTGGTAGTGGACCCATCCTACAGTAGGTAGTTGACACTATACCATTCTCCAATTATCTACCTCTGGAAACACTCCCAAGAATGTATCGCCGAAAACATGCCCAAACATAGCAACAAGCAAGGTAGGGGTGCCTCTCGCTCTTTATCCATAACTCCAAGAGATCTGAATGAAACACTGGCAATGTTGCAATCTTCGCCAATGTTGGTAAACACAGCATCCGCTCTCCCTCCTCTCTGCCAGTCCCCGCCTTCAACTCATTTCAAAATTCAAGTTTTAGAATTCATTCAATCTATGGCTCCCTGTACTAACTTCAAACCCTTGAGGAGTAACCCATGTCTGAAGAAACTCCACAACCTAGTGCTCCTGCAATCTGAAGCAATTTCGGCCCTCCAGCCACAGTCACCCGACAACAACAAACTATAGACCACCTCCTTAATTTGTCGACGAACAACAACCAAGAAATTCTCAACTTACATGCTGTTGCAGATGACGCAATGGATCAAATACATAAGATCCAGGCCGAGGAAACCCACTCAGCTCAAAGTGACTTCCTTCAAAAGCTGGAAAAACAAATAAATCTCCTTCAGATTCACTAGGCGGTTTCCGAAGACGACCCAGAGCAGCAACAACTTCATGACTCCCTGATAATTAGCTCTACTGATCTACCTGATGAACAACAAGGTGAGAATTGTTGTAACGTGGCCCACACCCTGCTTAATTCAAAGATCAAAGTCAATGTTGATATCAAATCAGCTGTCAGGATAGATAAAAACAGTTCCCATAGCAGTAGGAGAATGCTCATCAAACTTGCAAATCCCGCTGTTAAGTTTGACCTCATACAATGAGCTGCTAAACAAAAAAACGAACCTCTACATAAATGAGTGCCTTACAAAGCAGCGTGGATCCCTCCTCTTCAGGCTGTGTAAAATTCGCAAACTAAACCCTGGTCTTATCAAGCAGTGCTACTCTAGGAATGGAACGATCATTGTAAAGAAGTAAAGTACAGGAAAAAGATATGAAATAAAGTGTGACCAACAACTACTGGCCTTCTTTAGTGATTGTGGTATATCTGAAAACCTGAACCCGACCAATGCCAATACTGAAAATAACTCTTTGAGTGTCAGAACCAAACTTAACTTAGTCTAACCTAGTCCACGGCGCTGTCTCTGCCTTACCGAACTAATGTTCTCTCATCCATATAAGTTCCTAAGTAATCAGTCAAGTCTCCATGCACTTATACAAGCATCTACTTCGGTATCATTGTAAAATTTTACTCTTAAATCTAATCTTACCTTATTCTTTTAAAATTTTAAATTTAATTGTACTGATTTAGGTCATTTATTGAAATTAATTATTGAAATGTGACGGTGCCCTCTCCAATTTCTCCCATATGACAGCTGTAAGAGTCATATCAGCTTACCTGCAGGTTCTCTGAGGTGCAGGGAATCTTTTGAGGTATGAGACTTCCAGAATGGTTGCTTATTTGGGGAGAAACTTGCATTTGTAAAGTTGCAAGGAAGTGGAAAAGTCGCGCCCTGGTTATAACTGTGACGGTAAAGCGTTGGTGTTCGGCTGTTTCAAAAGCTAGGGGCAGGGCCTCGTCACATAATAGAAAAAAAAGAGAAAAGCTGGAGCTTTCGTCTGTGGTAAGGTAATGGGAAGACACACAAAACACAAGTAAATTAACAATGAAATTTTAATTACTCTAGAAAAACAAGACATGAATAAAGTTAAGCACATAAAAATATGAAAGACAAGTCAACAAACAAAATAATATGAATAACCACTGGCAAATGAAAAGTTACGTTAAGACAAGTGAGTTACAGTGATAGCAAAATAAAGTATTAGTGGTGCTGGAATACCGGCTTCGAGCTGCCACCTCCCTTAGTACACGAAAGCCAAGGCTTAGTCTACCAGCGAGAGATGTCAACTGCTTGGAGCACTGAGATTTCTGACGATATTAGCGCACTGCAGCCCAGATGTCAACTTGTGGCGGAGGCGGAGGGCAGGTGCGACGGGAAACCAGCCAATCAGCGACAGGCAGGCAAAGGATGAGCAGTTTGCTGGTTATAGCGGTGGTAGGTAGCAGGTGTCACTGTGTGCTGGGTACGATTTGCTCTCTGGGCAAAACGTTTTGGCGATACTTGGTGGACGTATCTTCTATAGTATCTTGTATATTGACGTACTTGTGTAGGGAAGAGCAGGCTCAATCTCTCTTGAAAGAGATTATCGTCACATAACAAAATGGCGCCCTCTGGCCTGCAAATCCACCATTTTGTGTGCGGCGCCCCGCTGGTCGGTGATTGGCTGGCTGAGGTCACATAACTTCATTGACCAATCAGAGCCCGCCCCTGGGTCTGTGACGTTACCGAGAGACCTGGCCCGCCGCCTGCAGAACGCCAGACGCTCGGAGATACTTGGTGCTTCGTTGAGAGTGGTCGTGCGCCGATTGAGCTCTCGAGTTCCGAGGTCTAGGAGCCTCCTTAAGTGGATATACACAGCCTGACGAGTATATGGTGACTAACAAGGACTTCGGTACTTCTAGGAAGTGCGAGGAAGCTTAATCCAGCGGTGTAAGGGCGCCGAGGACCATGTGCTAAGAGTCTTGAAGAAGTCGAGAGAGTTACGACGGCTGGAGGAGTGAGTGACTCACCATCAGTGTAACTCCAAAGTATTCAGAGCTGTGGTGATTGATTCACGCCCACTAGGAACTCAGAAGGGAGAAGGTGCATCCTGATCCTTGAGTGTGATCTCGGTGAAGGAGTGCTTGAGGGCACGACGTGTGCAGTGACGACTGGACGAGCTAATGCCCAGGATGTTGGATATTTCCAACATCGAATACAGCATTGTTGTATTCTCATTACTTATTACTAACCATATTAATATTGTAGTAAGTAAAATTAACAACTCGTAGAATTCTCCTGTACTAATAATTCATATGTGCCTTAGGCTAGAATTCTCACGTCACCTGACGCCAGTATTGCGTCAGATTTCTTTACAGTAAAACACATTATATTCAATTTGTGTGAGAATTAAATACGATTCTCCATAATTAAAGCATTCTGTATGACAACTGATTGCAGACGAATTGTTCTCTAACTAAAAGCCGAATAGAGCGTTAGAATCATAGCGTCTACCTCGCGGTAGTGTTAACGTCATCAATGAATGCCATGGGGAGACATTAATTCCTCTCCCTTATATATTTACTATTCTTAAATAGGTAAATAATAATATTTCGTTCCTCTAAATAATAAACCCGTCCAGTCTTTAGAGTTTCAAGCGCGAATGCGAGAAATATTAATGTTCAAGACAATAATTTGTGTAATGAACGTCGACTCGGCGTGGGTAGGGGGACGCCATCCTCAGTCGGTGCGCGGACACGTGCAGAGCTGAAAGGAAGCAAACTTGCGCTCACCGTACTCATAAGAATACGCCCTTGTCCAGCAAATAGGATAAGTGTGTCCATCCACAGATGAAAGCCGCCACTGTGAGGCGTGAACGACCTTGCAGATAATATCTTCAACTAGTGCTGGTGTTAAATGAGGGACCCCTAGACTTGGTTCCTGACGACACGTGATCAGCCAGCTTGAAACGCATCAATCCAGGATAGGTTCACCGGAGCCTGGGATGCGAAATTACGGCAATCTTAATACTTATACAGTGCCCACAGCTAAGTACCCTTTATTTGATGCATCATTTACAGGTTTAAGAATAGCGGGGTGATTGCGCGTCACGCGGCGAGATAACACCTAATAACAGGTGATTAGAATTCTATCTGTAGATATCAATAATCTTGAATATGAATTGAGTAGTTAAATCAATTGCTACTGGTAGTTATTTATCTTGCAGCTCGAGAGACGAATTCCTCATGCTGTCTTCTCCATGTTAACCGTGCCATTCGTCAGTGTACCAGACTTGGAGATTAAGAGGACTTCCAGGGTTATCTAAAGGAACCTACTACAAGCTAAGGCTTATTTCTTTTTTCCATATTCTAACAATTTGATACATTCAGAATGTTCAACATAATGTGTGATTTACTGTAACTCATTGCTATGCTCATATTCATGTTCTTCTTTGTATGAATAATATTATATTCAGCATTATTTATAGGATTAGATTATTATTAATTGAATTAGTGAACGAACCACACTGATTCCTGGACGTACTGACCTCCAGTAATAACCCCCCAATGTAGGTGTTTGAGGTTTGTTTCTTTAATAATACAGCCCATTAATTATTCTTATGATCATACTTTCTAGTCATATCCATAGTCACTGGTTTTCTCTAGAATTTTATCTAATGATCTGAAATTCTCAGTTTCCCTCTTTCCTTTAAAAGCGGGTGGTCCTTCGTAATTTAATTTACTATTTTTAATTATTAATTGATCAGAATCAAGCCCAAATATCCCACATTATGGTCCTTATCGAACCGGATAGGCATTAAATCTATAATCAAAATATTAATCATTAATAACTAATCCTTGTGTGATAGTAGCTTGACTAACTATTTAATTAATTGTGTCAACTAACAGTGTAACACATCAGTTAGCCTAGATCACACTAACAGCTACCTTATACATAGCTTTAGTGGGTCATAACCAAGTACCCACAACATTTAGACCTACACTTCATACTGAAGTAGAACCCTTAGGTCACCAAGAGCAACAGCTCATAACCTTATATTAATCACTAACACCAATTAAGTGTTAACCATTTAGGCTATACCAATGCTTCAATATATGGCTGTCAGCAGACTGTCCATTATAGCCTGAATCCATGTTAAAATTACTGATTCACTCAAGCCAGTGGATCATTAACATTTAGGGATCCAGTATACTAATATAAATTACTGATCTCATACTAGTTAATCATTACTAACCCTGATATCATTTTATTCCACAATTAGGAGTACATTCAGGAGTTAGATAATATTTACGGCAGTAGAATACTTGCCAAACACAATTAATTCCTTTGTGTTCATTTCATTTCTTATGCACATAATTACACAAGTGTATATTACAATAAAATACAAAAAACCCAAAAACACAGCACAATTATTTGCACATTACTGCACCATAATATAATCTTTGCCAACCTTCATTAGGTAGCAATTTAGGCTGTGATTGTGTTGAATCTGGCACAAGCACAGACTAAATATAGTTGTAGTTTCTCAAGTAGAAATTCTCACGACTAGGCTTGGGCTAGTTAGTGACACATATATTATTCTTTTGTGCTGACCCTATCAAGGGTGGGATTAACCATTTATTGTGTAATTATTTTATTGCATATTTCTATGTATGTCTTTGAGTGTTACTGTAAGTCCACTACCCATCCGAGGCTGATTTAGAAGAGCTAAGCTGAGGAACACCTGTAGTGAGACCAAGGTACCACTCAAATCTTAGTTGCTTATTATTAGGTAGGTGGCTAACCTCTAAATGAGGTAAAGTACAACCAGCCTCAAGAAATATTAGGCTGTCAATACTTATACCTGCTCTGCATCAAGGAGCAGACACCACAGCTATACCACTAGCTACATAAGCCCTATCAGGCTCAATTTACCGCAAGAATGAATCCTTTAGAAAGGAACGCAAGATTCTTGACAGCTCTTCAAGGTCCTTTAGGAAAACTGCTTATGAAATGTCATTTCTGTGTCGAAACTGACCCAGGTGACGTCTACAGACTAGCAAGTTCCATAAGGATCGCCAGCCAAAAATATGACTACATCAAGACTGTAATCGAGACCCACAGGAATTTACTCCAGGCCGATCATACTGTCTCAGACCACTCACGTCTAACAGAATCTGATCTCGATAACTATGAACATTCTGTTCAAACCAGTTTAGACCGATATAAGGAGGTGCTTGCGAAGCAAGATATTCCCGAGTGGGTGGATCAGATCATTAATAGACCTGTATCCAAGTTAACACACAGCTCAGATGAAATACATGGGCTACATCAAGACGAGGAGAATCCTCTAATCAATGCTGATCACTATACAGGATCAACAACTGAAGATCAACCTTCATTTTCTAACCTCTCATCTAATACAGCTTCATGTGATGATTTGTTTACAGAGTCTGATCAAATTTCAGACCACTCTTCTCAATGTTCCCTGGATTCTATAAGTTCGATACATAATGCTACTGAATTAACTAGCTTATCACCAGAACCCAGAGAAACAAATGAAGCTGCAGATGAAACAAGTGAAGCTGCAATGATCAGTGAATCTGAACCAGAAAATGATAAAGCTAATGCTGCAGCAGCAGCCGAAGCTGTAATCAAAGCTGAGGCTACACAAGAAGCCTTAAGCAACACAAGTAATGGTCACAATTGCTCACAACAGCCTTCTAAAGAGAGTGCTAACAATGAGAAGACTATTATAAACCTTGTGCACCAATTATTAAATTTATCTTCACCAGAACAATCAGTTGACTCTTTACAAACTTTTAGTTTCCAGCTTGAGTCACTGATAAATTCTTTCAGTAAAGAGGTGGATCACCCAACTACTGAGTGGATGACTAAAATTATCATCCAGAGAAAATTGTCTGGTGACACACTTAATAAACTATATGTATGCCAGAATGGTAATACCCTGTCAATGCAGGATATATTTACAGGTTTGCGTAATATGAGCAATCATACAGCCGACCAAGCAATTAATGCTAAATCTGAATGCACCAAAACTGTACCTACATCAGTTTCCTTACCTGAAACTTCTAAAGTGACACTGTCACTAGGTAACCAAGGTGCTAATACTCAATGTAACAACAATCAGTCAAATACTGATTCATCCGTGAGGCCTAAGAGTCCCACAGGTGCTCCTAAGAGACCTAATAGTCCAAAGAGCACTGCTAATAATCCATGTAACCAAAATCAGTCAAACACTGATTTATCAGTGAGGCCTAAGAGTCTCACAGGTGCTCCTAAGAGACCTAATAGTCCAAAGAGCACTCTCAAGAGCCTATTAATGGTTCCCCAGAGTACACCAAGTACTCACAAGAGAATAAATAACAAGCAAATGCAAACAGCAAAACCATCACCACCTGCTAATACTGTTTTACCTAAACCGGTAACCTCTAAACGATCTGTAGGATGGGGAATGTGCTTGTTTTGCAATCAAAAACATTCTCTGTACAAATTATCCTAATAGAGACACAAGAGTCAGACGACTCAAACAGTTACACAAATGTACTAGGTGTCTCAAACCACATAATGTTAACAGCTGTGACACCCACTGAACACCTGCAATAGGTGTAGAAGGGGCAAACATCATGCTGCACTGTGCAAATTAGTTAGGACTAATTATGTCAATCCTAGAATAGGACGTAGAGAATCTACACCAGTACAGTGCTGCAAGGTGCGAGATGTGTACAGCGTAACTTCACAAGCATCTCAAGTGGATGCTGCTTTGCCTACTGCCCAACTTCAAGTGAAGAACAGAGGAGCCAAGATCACCATACGTGGATTATTTGATCAAGGTTCCCAGAGAACTTTTATTACTCAAAGGGCAGCAGAGGCACTTAATTTACAACCAATAGGACAGGTAAAATTAAACTTGTCAGGGTTCATGATAAATCGAGGAACCCATGAATACAAAGTAGTTCAACCGCTTGTACGACTAGGTAGTCAAGCCAAGGCTGTCCAAGCCATTGTTGTAGATCAAATACCTTTAGACTTACATTTTAAGGGTCTGGGGTACACAGCCCACTTCCTGCAGGAACGTGAAATTAATTTGGTTGACAACAAGTTAATGTCTGACCGCCTTAACAATGTCGATGTTCTAGTAGGAGCCGACTACTATTACCAGTTCATAACTGGACATGTTAAACGATTGGGAATGAATATGCTCCAATCTGCAGGAGGCTACTTACTTACTGGTAAAGTTCTGAATGTGAACAAGCCTAAACCTGCCAACAATAAATTAGTCAGCAGTAAATCAATTCTCCAGCAGCAAGCTAAAGGGAGAAATACAGCTGAGTAATAAACTCAGATTGAATGTGGTACAGTTGATACTCGCCGAGATGTTTCATAGCTCTCAGTGAAAACCAATAGTCCGTACTCAAACAAGTACAAGTCACAGCGACCAAGCTATTGAATTCACTGCAGACCTAGAATTATTCTCGACAAGTAGTAATTGACCACACTCAGTCTTCCTAGTTAAATTGTAATGTTAGGCTAGAGAATCTAGTACTCCCTAGGAAATTAATAATGTTAGGCTAGAGAATCTAGCACTTCATGCCACTGGCATTTCCTGAATTTAGTGATAACATTCACTAGGACCACTGGTCCACTATACTTGCGCTTAAAGGTTTGCCAAGAAAACCTTCTTAATACCATGTTTTCTGCACTAAGAGTTAGTGATAAATACTTGCATTAATTGTTTGAGTTGTTTTTCTTTCGTTTCTGCTTATTTAGTGTAGGAGCGCAGCACGAACAAACTTGCAAACTTACTAACATGTAAGTGAATTTCCAGAGAACTAATATGTTTAATGCATTACCGTTAAACATTAGCATTGTTAATTAACATGCTTCATGAGTTTAATATAGCTCACCTTAGAATTAACGTAATAATATGAGTGCTTGTTCACCATGCGTACGAGCTTAATATTGTTCGCCATGACAATTGAATGACAAAACTCCACCTCGTTAATTCGAGTTCACTGAACTCACCCTGTCAACACTGTTGACGAGTTCACTGCAACTCACCCTGTTAGCACTAGTTAACGAGCTCCATGTAGCTCACCCTGTTAGCACCAGCTAACGAGCTCACTGTAGCTCACCCTGTCAGCACTGCTGACGAGCTCAATGTAGCTCACCATGTTCACGAGTTCAATATAGCTCGACTTGTTAATGAGCTCAATACTGCTCACAATGTTAATTCGAGTACATTTTTGCTCACAATTAGCTTAGTCCCTTACTTAGCTAGGTTAGAAATTCAAACCATTTATTTAGGTAGGCTTAGGGACTTTAGTAGTGTCAACTGAGTACTAGCCTAATCTGTACTCACCATTAATTACAGTTGACTATACTTATAGAGACTGATCTAATAAACTCAAATTCATGTAAAGGTGATTTCGTATTAACCAGTTTACAGTGTCAAGCCTATGAGCTGCCATTTAATTAGCTCATAAGTCAGAATGACTAGGCTACTAATCTCACTGTCGATTCAGAATTTTCCTTGATTTTAATGAATAAACTTTTCAGTTCTCTACTTTCTATTATTTTAGCTAGTTAGCAAATTAGTTGTACCATCAGTCAGCATGACTATTGCACGGCAGTGCACATTAATTCAATTTCCTCATTTGAATTTGAGGTGATCGTGATGCTGCGTGATGTTATTGTCTAGTAACTCAATAGTTACAAGTCACATTGACCCTAGACAGTGACCTTCCTGTAGTGTCATAGTTTCCTTGATCTTAAATGACTAATAACACTTTACTGTATAATCATACAATAGTGTTATCAGTTCTTAGGAACTTATTCTGAGTTTACCTACGATTCAGCAGCTACGTAATACACCATTACATGTCACTGCGACCCTAGTTGTTGAGTTTATTGTGAACTTTAGAGTGTTCCTGATTACCGATAACTTAATTATTTAATGTTTCAGTATTTCATGCATGTTTCCAATAAGGGAAACTGCAAGCCTATTACAACTCTGAACAAGGGTAATTTCCTTCACTTCCCACTGAGATAACTGTGATGATACTACGATGTGATATCACGTAACGAAACATTACACGTCACTATGACCCAAGATATCGCATCACCGTAGATTCTGTTAGTTCAAATTGGGAGAGTTGAATTCTATAAATATTGTGTAGGCTACAAACAACATGTTTCAGTTGACATGTAAATAGCAAGACTCAAGTTCTTGTAAGTCCTTGATAAATCTGGGACGTTCGTTATGTGTGTACTAACATACTAACATACTAATGTATTAATCTTAATATCACTTCGGGATAGGTCAGTACAACACAGTACACTGCGACCCTGGGAATCCCCCCCCCCCTGGAGTTTTGTTGGATATTTCCAACATCGAATACAGCATTGTTGTATTCTCATTACTTATTACTAACCATATTAATATTGTAGTAAGTAAAATTAACAACTCGTAGAATTCTCCTGTACTAATAATTCATCTGTGCATTAGGCTAGAATTCTCACGTCACCTGACGCCAGTATTGCGTCAGATTTCTTTACAGTAAAACACATTATATTCAATTTGTGTGAGAATTAAATACGATTCTCCATAATTAAAGCATTCTGTATGACAACTGATTGCAAACGAATTGTTCTCTAACTAAAAGCCGAATAGAGCGTTAGAATCATAGCGTCTACCTCGCGGTAGTGTTAACGTCATCAATGAATGCCATGGGGAGACATTAATTCCTCTCCCTTATATATTTACTATTCTTAAATAGGTAAATAATAATATTTCGTTCCTCTAAATAATAAACCCGTCCAGTCTTTAGAGTTTCAAGCGCGAATGCGAGAAATATTAATGTTCAAGACAATAATTTGTGTAATGAACGTCGACTCGGCGTGGGTAGGGGGACGCCATCCTCAGTCGGTGCGCGGACACGTGCAGAGCTGAAAGGAAGCAAACTTGCGCTCACCGTACTCATAAGAATACGCCCTTGTCCAGCAAATAGGATAAGTGTGTCCATCCACAGATGAAAGCCGCCACTGTGAGGCGTGAACGACCTTGCAGATAATATCTTCAACTAGTGCTGGTGTTAAATGAGGGACCCCTAGACTTGGTTCCTGACGACACGTGATCAGCCAGCTTGAAACGCATCAATCCAGGATAGGTTCACCGGAGCCTGGGATGCGAAATTACGGCAATCTTAATACTTATACAGTGCCCACAGCTAAGTACCCTTTATTTGATGCATCATTTACAGGTTTAAGAATAGCGGGGTGATTGCGCGTCACGCGGCGAGATAACACCTAATAACAGGTGATTAGAATTCTATCTGTAGATATCAATAATCTTGAATATGAATTGAGTAGTTAAATCAATTGCTACTGGTAGTTATTTATCTTGCAGCTCGAGAGACGAATTCCTCATGCTGTCTTCTCCATGTTAACCGTGCCATTCGTCAGTGTACCAGACTTGGAGATTAAGAGGACTTCCAGGGTTATCTAAAGGAACCTACTACAAGCTAAGGCTTATTTCTTTTTTCCATATTCTAACAATTTGATACATTCAGAATGTTCAACATAATGTGTGATTTACTGTATCTCATTGCTATGCTCATATTCATGTTCTTCTTTGTATGAATAATATTATATTCAGCATTATTTATAGGATTAGATTATTATTAATTGAATTAGTGAACGAACCACACTGATTCCTGGACGTACTGACCTCCAGTAATAACCCCCCAATGTAGGTGTTTGAGGTTTGTTTCTTTAATAATACAGCCCATTAATTATTCTTATGATCATACTTTCTAGTCATATCCATAGTCACTGGTTTTCTCTAGAATTTTATCTAATGATCTGAAATTCTCAGTTTCCCTCTTTCCTTTAAAAGCGGGTGGTCCTTCGTAATTTAATTTACTATTTTTAATTATTAATTGATCAGAATCAAGCCCAAATATCCCACACAGGAGCTTCACTCAGGGAATGAGCACAGAGATGACGAGGATCTTCACGACGCCTATGGATTGATGATGCTTCTGGAATGCTCGGAACAACGCGAGGAACGGAGTACCCAGCGAACAGCGACAGGAGCCTAGGTATCTGAGGACAGGATATGTTAAGGTAGATTATTTTCCCTCCCATGTTTCCCTTGGTTGTTAGGCAAAATTACTATTATTATGCTTTGGCATTTATTAGAGTGCATATAAGTCATAGTAGTATATTAGGCTGTGGGACAGCTCGTATATATCATTCTACTGAGTGGTGAAGACAGTGTGTGGCCGGCCTGTGAAAGACTGAGGAGCAACGTGGATGAAGCTGCCCAGTGAAGGGGGCAGTGATCCCTTTATTCATCAGCTGATGCAAGCTGCTGGCGGCCACCAGAGAAGCGCTGCTGTCACCATTATGATTATTATTTCCGTAAGTCCATACATGTATCTCGTGTGTTGTAATTTACTTTGAGTAAACTTTTTATTATTTTATCACTGCTTTTGGTGTAACCTCCATCTCATTGAGCTTTGTGATTAATAACATGATTACACTGTACTGGTACTGGCATGGCATAGAGAGAAACCCTGTGCTGGCAACACATTAGATTTGAACACTGGTACTGGCATTCCCTAAAGAGTGACCCTGAGTTGGCAACACGACTGTACATTTGAGTTCTAGTACTGGCAGCACATAGTACGATCCTAGGCTGCTGTAAACATATTATATTCGAATTAACAGCGTTGCTGGGGCGCTGAGAGAATTACCCAGCTGGCGACCAGAAGGTAAGAGGTAGAAGTGAGGCTACGGCCGGAAGTCCGGCAAATTCTCTGCACGCATAGGTGGGCAGGCCCGGTGGGGGAGTAACATACTGCAGGATTGAGCTTAGTGGTGTGGGCTGGGCCTTCTCCTCTCCCCCTTGGGTCCAAGGTCAAGTGGTGACCTGTCTTGAGGCATGACTAGGAGAGCTCCCTGGGGTGATATGTGATTCCCTAGTGGAGGGAGTGAAGTCCCACGGCGTGAGGTTATAGGATCAAAAGCACGATACCCCACTGTTTAACTGTAACCTCATGTAACACAAGGCCAAGGTGCGCGGCGCGTGACAGAGCTCATTTTGTTTTCATAAGTTCATACTAATTATAGGTTTAAAACTAAGCTAAATAAACTTAATTATCTTTAAGATTATTTTACTTTACAATCATCATTTGTCTCATTATTTTTTTGTTATATATTAATTTTGACAGTCTCTACTGACTTTTTGTTTTCTCCACCAAACTTGTGTATCCTTCATGGCTATCTAGTGATCTTTATTCTACTTCTAATTGCTTCTATTTTTTAAGCACTTGCATTTATTGTTGTGTTTTGCTATAATAATTCTCTAATTACAGCAGATTTAGTATTTATGTAAGCATCTACCTCAGTGTCATAGTAAAATCCTACTCATAAATATAATCTTACCCTGTTATTTTTTTAAATTGTAAATTTATTTGTAATTTGATTTATACATCATTTATTGTAATTAATTATTGAGCTGATTTTGTTTTCTTAAATTCCTACCAATTATAGATTCACAACTAAGCTATATAAAATAATTTATCTTTAAGATTATTTTACTTTACGATTATTATTTGTCTTATTTATTTTGCTATATTTTAATTTTTTCAGTCTACTGTTTTTTTGTCTTCTCTCTTAACCTAACTTCTGTATCCTTCCTGGCTATCTATGGTGATCTTTACTCTACTTCTAATTGTTTCTATTTTTTGTGTACTTACATTTATTGTTGTGTTTTTCTATAATTACTTTCTATTTACAGCAGATTTAGTATTTAACTATTCCTGTAATTGCTTGTCTTATTGTATCGTAACATTTTTGCATCTATATGCATACGGATATTGATCTTGATCGAAATCTTCTGTCTCATATCTACACCAATCAGCATATTGATTATCATTATTGCAGGTATTGCTCTGCAAATCTCGCAAAAAACAAACTCCTAAATAGCACCTGCTTATCAGTTTACAACCAAAATGTTAGGTCACTTGGTAATTATTTTGATGATATAAATGCACTACTCACAGCACTAGGTACTAAATTATCATTCATCATTTTAACAGAAACTTAGCTAAGTAAAGACTTTACCCAACTCTACAACTTAGCTGGTTGTAAAGCCATTCACAACTGCAGGCCTAATTAAAAAGGAGGTGGCACAGAAATATATTACAAAGATACCTTCATCTGCAATAGTGTCATTAGTGATAGACACAACTATTATGAATATACCTTTGCCAAGTTCTCCAGTATATCCCTTAAATTCTCCCTGACTATCGGTGCCATCTATAGATTTCCCAATACCAACATAGTTTCATTCTCAGACAACGTAAGGAATCTTATCATAAATAACAATCTCAACAAAAATCACATCATTCTGGGAGGTGATTTCAATATTGACCTGGGTCTACAAAAAAACCTCAAGTTGACTATTTCCGTAACAGCATACACTCCTGTATGCTAATCCCCACAATCACCAAGCCCACCCGAGTCACTCAAACATCTGCCACTACTCTGGATCACTTATGGACTAATATAACAGCTCCCCTTACATCTGGTGTAATCACTGACAGAACAACTGACCACTATCCTACCTTCCTCATAGTAAACATGGACATAACACCACCGGAAAGCAAGAAACTTTCATTCAAGCTACACAGTGAATGAGCTTTAGGCAATCTCTCTAATGCACTTCACAATATTAACTGGGAATCTGAATTCAATAATATTCACTATATAAATTCATTAGCTAACCTCTTTCTCTCCAAAACTCTAAGCCTCTACAACCCTCACTGTCCCCTCCTTACCAAACAAGTAACTGACAAAAGAATAAACAATCCGTGGTTCACAAGTGGCATACTCAAATCAATCAACAAAAAACATGAATATGACAAGAAATTTAGGATTGGCCTAATTACAAAGGAAGTAGTTAAAAGGTACTCATCAGTGCTTACCATTATCATAAGAAAAGCTAAACTTTCATATTTTGAGACTAGATTCAAAGAAGCAAAAGGCAACATGAAAAGCACATGGAATACAATCTCTAATATCCTAGGAACTAAACAACACTCCCACAACCAGATAACACTCTCTAAGGACGGCTTTACTCCGTCATCTGATTTAGAAATGGGAAATTAATTTAATAGCTTCTTTTCATCGGTTGGTGCTAACCTTACCAGTAAAATCCCACGGACTCAGACACATACAAAACACAATCAAATGTACCCATAGTAGGAAAACAGCATGTAAAGGATTTGGGAATAATAATGTCTGACGACCTAACGTTTAAGGAGCATAACCAAGCAAATATTGCGACAGCCAGAAAAATGATAGGATTGATTACGAGAACTTTCAAATCCAGGGATCCCATCACAATGGTTGTACTCTTCAAGTCACTTGTGTTGTCCCGTCTTGAGTACTGCTCAGTACTCACTTCCCCCTTCAGAGCAGGAGAGATTGCTGAAATAGAGGGAATACAGAGAACATATACGGCACGCATAGACGCAATAAAGCACCTAAATTTTTGGGATCGTCTCAAAGCCCTCCAAATGTACTCACTAGAAAGAAGACGAGAGAGATATCAAATAATATACACCTGGAAGATACTGGAGGGCCAAGTACCAAATCTACACAGTAAAATAACAACGTACTGGAGTGTATATGGAAGAAAATGTAGAATAGAACCAGTGAAGAGCAGAGGTGCCATGGGCACAATCAGAGAACACTGTATAAACATCAGAGGTCCGCGGTTGTTCAACGTCCTCCCAGCAAGCATAAGAAATATTGCCGGAACAACCGTGGACATTTTCAAGAGGAAACTAGATTTATTCCTCCAAGGAGTGCCGGACCAACCGGGCTGTGGTGGGTATGTGGGCCTGCGGGCCGCTCCAAGCAACAACCTGGTGGACCAAACTCTCACAAGTCAAGCCTGGCCTCGGGCCGGGCTTGGGGAGTAGAAGAACTCCCAGAACCCCATCAACCAGGTATCAACCAGGTATCATATCAACACATATCTCTCAGGCAGCTATCCAAACTCTCTTCTCCTCTCACCAGTCAGCCCGACAGATGTTGTGTCCATCATACACTCACTAAAAACCAAAGCTGGGAACATCAGTGAAATCCCAACCATTATATACAAGAGCGCCTCCCATGCCCTTGCGCCACCTATAGCTCTGTTGTTTAACAAATCCCTAGAGTGTCATACCTTCCCTGATATCCTTAAAAAAGCAAGAGTAACGCCAGTTCATAAAGGAGGTAATCCGGCAGACATAAACAATTATCGACCAATATCAAACCTACCCATACTATCAAAAATATTTGAAAAAAATTATCTACAAACAGCTCTATTCCTACCTCGTAAAATTTGACATACTTAGCCTCTGTCAGTTTGGCTTCCGCTCCCAAAAGAGTACCAACGATGCAATTATTAGTCTCAAAGATATAATTTACTCAGCCCTTGACAAAAATGAGTTTCCGATTGGACTCTTCATTGACCTGAGAAAGGCCTTTGATACTGTTAATCACAACTGCCTCCTACATAAACTCCATCATTATGGAATCCGAGGCCTTGCTCTGGACTATATCCAATCCTATCATAGTGATAGACACCCATGTGTAGCCATCAATGATATAACCTCTCCCACTCTACCATTACCCGTTGGAGTGCCACAGGGCAGCATCTTGGGACCTCTCCTATTTCTTATATACATTAATGATCTGCCTAATGTCTCTAACATTCTGAAACCTATATTGTTTGCTGATGATACTACCCTCCTCTACTATAACCCCAACCCACATACACTAAATAATGTTGTTAATAATTAACTAAAAAAAAGTCCACTTATGGATGTCAACCAACAAACTAACACTTAACATACAAAAGACCTACTACATTTTATTTGGATGCAAATCAACTAATGCAATTCAGCTTCAGATAGACAATGTAAACATTAGTAATAAAAAATGATGGAAAATTTCTTGGCCTATTCCTAGACAAGAGACTCAACCCACATACAACACATAACTAAGAAAGTCTCAAAAACAGGTGGTATACTCTCCAAAATCAGATATTGTATACCTAACTCTGCTCTCATCTCACTATATTATGCACTAATCTATCCCTTTCTTAATTATGGTATCTGTGCATGGGGTTCAACCACTGCAAACCACCTCAAGTCCATCATTACCCAGCAAATATCTGCTATCAGAATAATAACAAATTCTGCTTTCAGACAACACTCAGCCCCCTTTGTTTATCGCCCTAAACCTGCTAAACATAATCTCACTCCACAAATTCTCTTGTGTCAACTACATTTACAAAACCCTGTTCTTAAATGCAAATCCTGCTCTGAAACTCTCCCTGAATAGATGTAATAGGACCCATTATCACCAAACCAGAAATAAATATCTCTTTGATATCCCCAGAGTCAAACTTAATCTGTGTAAACACTATGCAAATAAAGGGACCCAGTCTATGGAACTCACTCCCTAATGAATTGAAAAGCTGTCCAACTTTTGCGTCATTCAAAAACAAAACTAAAAAGTACCTAATTTCATCTTCATAGTTTTTACCTTGTTGCTTTAAAATTGCACTGTATCTAGTGCTACCCAATCTCCCAATCTTAATGTACCCAATCCGAACAACTATACCATTGTGATCATTGCTGTCTTCTTATATGTGCTATCAATTTGCTGTATGGTGCCTATTAATCTTTATTTAAATTACCAATCAAGCTGTCAATGTAATCATTCAGAGCTTTAATATACCAATGTGCTTTAATATACTTACTAATCTCACTCTTCTCATTTTTTTTTTTTGCAATGTATCTGTAATCATTTTATTAATTCTGCTGGAATTTGCCTACTTAAATTTATCTGTTAGATTAAGGGCCTGCCCGAAACGCTGTGCGTACTAGTAGCTTTACAAGATTGTAAATACCATGCTATGTATTCTCACAAACCCAATGTACGTTCTTGTATATATATAAGTAAATAAATAAATACCATCCTGTTTGCAGTAGTTTACCCCATAAACATTCCAACGTAACATCGTTTTTTGTTGATGTTCCACCAATTCATTCTTTAAAGTTTATTAAAGCACCAACTAGTGTATATAATGTTGATTGGTGAAGCACTGTTATTCTATGTAATAATTTATAGTGCTTATTATAATTTACTAGGAATAACTAATATTTTTCAAAACAAAACTACGAGCCTTCAATAGGATGTAGCTGATCTGTAATATTCTAAGAGCATGGACAAAAGTAGGTAAATTTCATAACCCATGTGGGACCTGAAACTACAATTTTCATTTTAATTCAACCAATCACGACTCCTCTGCTGTCTACAGCGATGGACGGGTACTGTGAGACGTAAATTGATGGACGGGTACTGTGATGGACGGGTACTGTGAGACGTAAATTGGTACGTGAGGAAGAGTTTGGGTCTTGAAAAAAAAATATCTGGGAATATACCACATATGTACTAATTCATAAGGAAAATATTGACTATAAGCAATAAGTTATACATGTGCTGTCTTGTGCGAGAGCGGGTTGGGTAAGTGTGGGTAACCCTCTGGTACTGTGTGGTAAGTGTTGGTATACCCTCTGGTACTGTGCAGTAAGAGTGGGTACCCCTCTGGTACTGTGTGGTAAGTGTGGGTACCCCTCTGGTACTGAGTGGTAAGTGTGGGTACCCCTCTGTTACTGTGTGGTAAGTGTGGGTACCCCTCTGGTACTGAGTGGAAAGTGTGGGTACCCCTCTGGTATTGTGTGGTAAGTGTGGGTACCCCTCTGGTACTGTATGGTAATTGTGGGTACCCCCTCTGGTACTGTGTGGTAAGTGTGGGTACCCCTCTGGTACTGTGTGGTAAGTGTGGGTACCCCTCTGGTACTGTGTGGTAAGTGTGGGTACCCCTCTGGTACTGAGTGGTAAGTGTGGGTACCCCGGTGGTACTGTGTGGTAAGTGTGGGTACCCCTCTAGTACTGTGTGGTAAGTGTGAGTAACCCTCTGGTACTGTGTGGTAAGTGTGGGTACCCCTCTGGTACTGTGTGGTAAGTGTGGGTACCCCTCTGGTACTGTGTGGGTACCCCTCTGGTACTGTGTGGTAAGTGTGGGTACCCCTCTGGTACTGCGTGGTAAGTGTGGGTACCCCTCTGGTATTGAGTGGTAAGTGTGGGTACCCCTCTGGTACTGAGTGGTAAGTGTGGGTACCCCTCTGGTACCGTGTGGTAAGTGTGGGTACCTCTCTGGTACTGAGTGGTAAGTGTGGGTACCCCTCTGGTACTGAGTGGTAAGTGTGGTACCCCTCTGGTACTGAGTGGTAAGTGTTGTACCCCTCTGGTACTGAGTGGTAAGTGTTGTACCCCTCTGGTACTGAGTGGTAAGTGTGGTACCCCTCTGGTACTCTGTGGTAAGTGTGGGTACCCCTCTGGTACTGTGTGGTAAGTGTGGGTACCCCTCTGGTACTGTGTGGTAAGTGTGGGTACCCCTCTGGTACTGTGTGGTAAGTGTGGGTACCCCTCTGGTACTGTGTGGTAAGTGTGGGTACCCCTCTGGTACTCTGTGGTAAGTGTGGGTACCCCTCTGGTACTGTGTGGTAAGTGTGGGTACCCCTCTGGTACTGTGTGGTAAGTGTGGGTACCGGTTATTAGTACATTACGGTATTCTTGTTGGGTTTTAGTTCAAGTTATAACAGCAGGTTGTTATCTTGGCTGTTTATTGATATTGATGGTGACTGACATTGGTGAGGCGGGTTATTATAACACGTCACTTGGGAAGTTTTACAACTGGTTGTTAAGTCTGATCAACACAGGCTGGTTGTTGAGGCTGGTTACACCAGAATATTAGGGAGAGGTTATTTCTGGAAGTTGTTACGTGAGGCTAGTTAAGGCAGGTTACTGGTGCACGGAGTAATGAGGAATTGTTATACAGGGTGTTACAACAGGCTTCTCAGTTTTATTGTTCCTGCAAGATATTACGTGCAGAAGTAACTTTGATGTTATTTCTGTACGTTGTTGCGTCAGGTTATTATGATGTGTTATTACTAGAGCTTATTAGGGCGAGGTATTATGTCAAATTTTAACAGAAGGTTATTACTTCTGGTTATTACCGCAGGTATTTGCTGCTATTATTTACAATTAGTAATAACCTGGGGTCACAAAGACAGTTCATTACAGCAGGATAATACTGCAGCTTCTTACGGCTGATAATTAAGATTTTTCTTTATTCAAATTATTAATATAAATTTCTAAGACATGTCTTATACATTTCTAAGACATGTCTTTATACACCTCACTTGAGGTGTATAAATTACCTGGAAGAGGACTTTATTAATAAGGAAGAGTCATGGTCAGTGTGGGGTCACCCGCTGGGGTCACGACGGTCCTCAGGTAAGTGTGTGTGGTCACCCATCCGCTGGGGTCACGGAGGTCCTCAGATCAGTGTGTGTGGGGTCACCCACTGGGGTCACGTCGGTCCTCAGGTCAGTGTGTGTGGGGTGTCACCCGCTGGGGTCACGTCGGTCCTCAGGTCAGTGTGTGGGGGTCACCCATCCGCTGGGGTCACGGAGGTCCTCAGGTCAGTGTCTGTACTGGGGTCAGCCATCCGCTGGGGTCAAGGAGGTCCTCAGGTCAGTGTGTGTGGGGTCACCCACTGGGGTCACGTCGGTCCTCAGGTCAGTGTGTGTGGGGTGTCACCCGCTGGGGTCACGTCGGTCCTCAGGTCAGTGTGTGGGGGTCACCCGCTGGGGTCACGGCGGTCCTCAGGTCAGTGTGTGGGGTCACACGCTTGGGTCACGGCGGTCCTCTGGTCAGTGTGTGGGGTCACCCGCTGGGGTCACGGCGGACCTCAGGTCAGTGTAAGGGGTCACGGCGGTCCTCAGGTCAGTGTAAGGGGTCACGGAGGTCCTCAGGTCAGTGTGTGGGGTCACCCGCTGGGGTCACGTCGGTCCTCAGGTCAGTGTGTGGGGTCACACGCTTGGGTCACGGCGGTCCTCTGGTCAGTGTGTGGGGTCACCCGCTGGGGTCACGGCGGACCTCAGGTCAGTGTAAGGGGTCACGGCGGTCCTCAGGTCAGTGTAAGGGGTCACGGAGGTCCTCAGGTCAGTGTGTGGGGTCACCCGCTGGGGTCACGTCGGTCCTCAGGTCAGTGTGTGTGGGGTCACCCGCTGGGGTCACGACGGTCCTCAGGTCAGTGTGTGGGGTCACCCGCTGGGGTCACGGCGGTCCTCAGGTCAGTGTGTGTAGGGTCACGGCGGTCCTCAGGTCAGTGTGTGGGGTCACCCGCTGGGGTCACGGCGGTCCTCAGGTCAGTGTGTGGGGTCACCAGCTGAGGTCACGGCGGTCCTCAGGTCAGTGTGTGGGGTCACATCGGTCCTAAGGTCAGTGTGTGGGGTCACGGCGGTCCTCAGGTCAGTGTGTGGGGTCAGCTGCTGGGGTCACGACGGTCCTCAGGTCAGTGTGTGGGGTCACCAGCTGAGGTCACGGCGGTCCTCAGGTCAGTGTGTGGGGTCACATCGGTCCTCAGGTCAGTGTGTGGGGCCACGGCGGTCCTCAGGTCAGTGTATGGGGTCATCCGCCGGGGTCACGACGGTCCTTAGGTCAGTGTGTGGGGTCACCCGCTGGGGTTTCACGACGGTCCTCAGGTCAGTGTGTGGGGTCAGCCGCTGGGGTCACGACGGTCCTCAGGTCCGTGTGAGGAGTCACCCGCTTGGGTCACGGCGGTCCTCAGGTCAGTGTGTGTGGGGTCATCCACCCGCTGGGGTCACGACGGTCTTCAGGTCAGTTTGTGTGGGGTCACCCGCTGGGGTCACGATGGTCCTCAGGTCAGTGTGTGGGGTCACTCGCTGGGGTCACGGCGGTCTTCAGGTCAGTGTGAGGGGGTCACCCGCTGGGGTCACGACGGTACTCATGTCAGTATGTGAGGACACCCGCTGGGGTAACGACGGTCCTCAGGTCAGTGTGTGTGGGGTCACCCACCCGCTGGGTTCACGACGGTCCTCAGGTCAGTGTGTGTGGGGTCACCAACCCGCTGTGGTCACGACGGTCCTCAGGTCAGTGTGTGTGGGGTCACCCGCTGGGGTCACGACGGTCCTCAGGTCAGTGTTTGTGGGTTCATCCACCCGCTGGGGTCACGACGGTCCTCAGGTCAGTGTGTTTGGGGGTCACCCACCCGCTGGCGTCACGACGGTCCTAATATAAGTGTGTGGGGTCACCCTCCCGCTGGGGTCACGACGGTCCTCAGGTCAGTGTGTGTGGGGTCTCCCGCTGCGGTCACGACGGTCCTCAGGTCAGTGTCTGTGGGGTCACCCGTGGGGTCACGGCGGTCTTCAGGTCAGTGTGAGGGGGTCACCCGCTGGGGTCACGACGGTACTCAGGTCAGTATGTGAGGACACCCGCTGGGGTAACGACGGTCCTCAGGTCAGTATGTGGGGTCACCCGCTGGGGTCACGACGGTCCTCAAGTCAGTATGTGGGGACACCCGCTGGGGTCACGACGGTCCTCGGGTCAGTATGTGGGGTCACCCGCTGGGGTCACGACTGTCCTCAGGTTAGTGTGTGTGGGGTCACCCACCCGCTGGGGTCATGACGGTCCTCAGGTCAGTGTGTGTGAGGGTCACCCACCCGCTGGGGTCACGAACGTCCTCAGGTTAGTGTGTGTGGGGTCACCCACCCACTGGGGTCACGACGCTTCTCAGGTCAGTGTGTGAGGGGTCACCCGCTGGGGTCACGACGGTCCTCAGGTCAGTGTGTGTGGGGTCACCCGTAGGGTCAAGACGGTCCTCTGGCCAGTGTGTGTGGGGTCACCCTCTGGGGTCATGACGGTCCTCAGGTCAGGGTGTATGGGGTCACCCACCCGCTGGGGTCACGACGGTCTTCAGGTCAGTGTGTGTGGGGTCACCCACCCGCTGAGGTCACAACGGTCCTCAGGTCAATGTGTGTGGGGTCACCCACCCGCTGGGGTCACGACAGTCCTCAGGTCAGTGTGAGGGGTCACCCGATTGGGTCACGACGGTCCTCAGGTCAGTGTGTGTGGGGTCACCCGCTGGGGTCACGACGGTCCTCAGGTCAGTGTGTGTGGGGTCACCCACCCGCTGGGGTCACGACGGTCCTCAGGTCAGTGTGTTTGTGGTCACCCACCTGCTGGGGTCACGACGGTCCTCAGGTCAGTGTGTGTGCGGTCACTCACCCGCTGGGGTCACGACGGTCCTCTGGTCAGTGTGTGTGGGGTCACCCACCCGCTGGGGTCACGACGGTCCTCAGGTCAGTTTGTGGGGTCACCCACCCGCTGGGGTCACGACGGTCCTCTGGTCAGTGTGTGTGGGGTCCCCCGGTGGGGTCACGATGGTCCTCAGATCAGTGTGTGTGGGGTCACCCACCCGCTGGGGTCACGACGGTCCTCAGGTCAGTATGTGAGGACACCCGCTGGGGTAACGACGGTCCTCAGGTTAGTGTGTGTGGGGTCACCCACCCGCTGGGGTCACGACGGTCCTCAGGTCAGTGTGTGTGGGGTCACCCACCCGCTGGGGTCACGACGGTCCTCAGGTCAGCGTGTTTGTGGTCACCCACCTGCTGGGGTCACGACGGTCCTCAGGTCAGTGTGTGTGCGGTCACTCACCCGCAGGGGTCACGACGGTCCTCTGGTCAGTGTGTGTGGGGTCACCCACCCGCTGGGGTCACGACGGTCCTCTGGTCAGTGTGTGTGGGGTCCCCCGGTGGGGTCACGATGGTCCTCAGATCAGTGTGTGTGGGGTCACGACAGTCCTCAGGTCAATGTGTGTGGGGTCACCCACCCGCTGGGGTCACGACGGTCCTCAGGACAGTGTTAGGGGTCACCCTCCCGCTGGGGTCACGACGGTCCTCTGGTCAGTGTGTGTGGGGTAACCCTCCCGCTGGGGTCACAACGGTCCTCAGGTGAGTGTGTGTGTGGGGTCACCCACCCGGTTGGGTCACGACGGTCCTCAGGTCAGTGTGTGTGGGGTCACCCACCCGCTGCGGTTACAGCGGTCCTCAGGTTAGTGTGTGTGGGGTCACTCTCCCGCTGAGGTCACGATGGTCCTCAGGTCAGTGAGTGTGGGGTCACCCGTGGGGTCACGACGGTCCTCAGAATAGTGTGTGTGGGGTCACCCACCCGCTGGGGTCACGACGTTCTTCAGGTCAGTGTGTGGGGTCACCCGCTGGGGTCACGACAGTCCTCAGGTCAGTGTGTGTGGAGTCACCCACCCGCTTGGGTCACAACGGTCCTCAGGTAAGTGTGTGTGGGGGTCACCCACCCGCTGGGGTCACGAACGTTCTCAGGTCAGTGTGTGTGGGGTCACCCACCCGTTGAGGTCACAACGGTCCTAAGGTCAGTGTGTGTGGGGCCACCCACCCGCTGGGGTCACGACGGTCCTCAGGTCAGTGTGTGGGGTCACCCGCTTGGGTCACGACGGTCCTCAGGTCAGTGTGTGTGGGGTCACCCGCTATGGTCACGACGGTCCTCCGGTCAGTGTGTGTGGGGTCACCCACCCGCTGGGGTCACGACGGTCCTCAGGTCAGTGTGTTTGTGGTCACCCACCTGCTGGGGTCACGACGGTCCTCTGGTCAGTGTGTGTGGGGTCACCCACCCGCTGGGGTCACGACGGTCCTCAGGTCAGTTTGTGGGGTCACCCACCCGCTGGGGTCACGACGGTCCTCTGGTAAGTGTGTGTGGGGTCCCCGGTGGGGTCACGATGGTCCTCAGATCAGTGTGTGTGGGGTCACCCACCCGCTGGAGTCACGACGGTCCTCAGGTCAGTGTGGGGTCACCCACCCGCTGGGGTCACGACGGTCCTCAGGTCAGTGTGTGTGGGGTCACCCTCCCGCTGGGGTCACGACGGTCCTCAGGTCAGTGTGTGTGCGGTCACCCACCTGCTGGGGTCACGACAGTCATCAGGTCAGTGTGTGTGCAGCCACTCACCCGCTGGGGTCACGACGGTCCTCAGGTCAGTGTGTGTGGGGTAACCCTCCCGCTGGGGTCACAACGGTCCTCAGGTGAGTGTGTGTGTGGGGTCACCCACCCGTTTGGGTCACGACGGTCCTCAGGTCAGTGTGTGTGGGGTCACCCACCCGCTGCGGTTACAACGGTCCTCAGGTTAGTGTGTGTGGGGTCACTCTCCCGCTGAGGTCACGATGGTCCTCAGGTCAGTGAGTGTGGGGTCACCCGTGGGGTCACGACGGTCCTCAGAATAGTGTGTGTGGGGTCACCCACCCGCTGGGGTCACGACGGTCTTCAGGTCAGTGTGTGGGGTCACCCGCTGGGGTCACGACGGTCCTCAGGACAGTGTGTGTGGAGTCACCCACCCGCTTGGGTCACAACGGTCCTCAGGTCAGTGTGTGTGGGGGTCACCCACCCGCTGGGGTCACGAACGTTCTCAGGTTAGTGTGTGTGGGGTCACCCACCCACTGGGGTCACGACGCTTCTCAGATCAGTGTGTGAGGGGTCACCCGCTGGGGTCACGACGATCCTCAGGTCAGTGTGTGTGGGGTCACCCTCTGGGGTCATGACGGTCCTCAGGTCAGGGTGTATGGGGTCACCCACCCGCTGGGGTCACGACGGTCCTCAAGTCAGTGTGTGTGGGGTCACCCACCCGTTGAGGTCACAACGGTCCTAAGGTCAGTGTGTGGGGTCACCCGCTTGGGTCACGACGGTCCTCAGGTCAGTGTGTGTGGGGTCACCCGCTATGGTCACGACGGTCCTCCGGTCAGTGTGTGTGGGGTCACCCACCCGCTGGGGTCACGACGGTCCTCAGGTCAGTGTGTTTGTGGTCACCCACCTGCTGGGGTCACGACGGTCCTCTGGTCAGTGTATGTGGGGTCACCCACCCGCTGGGGTCACGACGGTCCTCAGGTCAGTTTGTGGGGTCACCCACCCGCTGGGGACACGACGGTCCTCTGGTAAGTGTGTGTGGGGTCCCCCGGTGGGGTCACGATGGTCCTCAGATCAGTGTGTGTGGGGTCACCCACCCGCTGGCGTCACGACGGTCCTCAGGTCAGTATGTGAGGACACCCGCTGAGGTAACAACGGTCCTCAGGTTATTGTGTGTGGGGTCACTCACACACTGGGGTCACGACGGCCCTCAGGTCAGTGTGGGGTCGACCACCCGCTGGGGTCACGACGGTCCTCAGGTCAGTGTGTGTGGGGTCACCCTCCCGCTGGGGTCACGACGGTCCTCAGGTCAGTGTGTGTGCGGTCACCCACCTGCTGGGGTCACGACAGTCCTCAGGTCAGTGTGTGTGCGGCCACTCACCCGCTGGGGTCACGACGGTCCTCTGGTCAGTGTGTGTGGGGTCACCCGCCCGCTGGGGTCACGACGGTCCTCAGGTCAGCGTGTGTGGGGTCACCCTCCCGCTGGGGTCACGACGGTCCTCAGGTCAGTGTGTTTGTGGTCATCCACCTGCTGGGGTCACGACGGTCCTCAGGTCAGTGTGTGTGCGGTCACTCACCCGCTGGGGTCACGACGGTTCTCTGGTCAGTGTGTGTGGGGTCACCCACCCGCTGGGGTCACGACGGTCCTCAGGACAGTGTTAGGGGTCACCCACCCGCAGGGGTCACGACGGTCCTCAGGTCAGTGTGTGTGGGGTAACCCTCCCGCTAGAGTCACAACGGTCCTCAGGTGAGTGTGTGTGTGGGGTCACCAACCCGTTGGGGTCACGACATTCCTCAGGTCAGTGTGTGTGGGGTCACCCACCCGCTGCGGTTACAACGGTCCTCAGGTTAATGTGTGTGGGGTCACCCGTGGGGTCACGACGGTCCTCAGATTAGTGTGTGTGGGGTAACCCACCCGCTGGGGTCACGACGGTCTTCATGTCTGTGTGTGGGGTCACCCGCTGGGGTCACGACGGTCCTCAGGTCAGTGTGTGTGGAGTCACCCACCCGCTTGGGTCACAACGGTCCTCAGGTCAGTGTGTGTGGGGTCACCCACCCGTTGGGGTCACGACGGTCCTCAGGAAAGTGTGTGTGGGGTTACCCACCTGCTGAGGTCACGACGGTCCTCAGGTCAGTGTGTAGGGAAACCCGGTGGGGTCAAAACGGTCCTCAGGTCAGTGTGTGGGGTCACCCGCTGGGGTCACGACGGTCCTCAGGTGAGTGTGGGGTCACGACGTTCCTCAGGTCAGTGTGGGGGGTCACCCGCTGGGGTCACGACGGTCCTCAGGTCAGTATGTGGGGACACCCGCTGGGGTCACGACGGTCCTCAGGTCAGTGTGTGGTGTCACCCACTCGCTGGGGTCACGACAGTCCTCAGGTCAGTGTGTTAGGGGTCACCCACCCGCTGGGGTCACGAACGTCCTCAGGTTAGTGTGTGTGGGGTCACCCACCCACTGGGGTCACGACGCTTCTCAGGTCAGTGTGTGAGGGGTCACCCGCTGGGGTCACGACGGTCTTCAGGTCAGTGTGTGTGGGGTCACCCGTGGGGTCAAGACGGGCCTCTGGCCAGTGTGTGTGGGGTCACCCTCTGGGGTCATGACGGTCCTCAGGTCAGGGTGTATGGGGTCACCCACCCGCTGGGGTCACGACGGTCCTCAGGTCAGTGTGTGTGGGGTCACCCACCCGCTGAGGTCACAACGGTCCTCAGGTCAGTGTGTGTGGGGTCACCCACCCGCTGGGGTCACGACGGTCCTCAGGTCAGTGTGTGGGGTCACCCGCTTGGGTCACGACGGTCCTCAGGTCAGTGTGTGTGGGGTCACCCGCTGGGGTCACGACGGTCCTCAGGTCAGTGTGTGTGGGGTCACCCACCCGCTGGGGTCACGACGGTCCTCAGGTCAGTGTGTTTGTGGTCAACCACCTGCTGGGGTCACGACGGTCCTCAGGTCAGTGTGTGTGCGGTCACTAACCCGCTGGGGTCACGACGGTCCTCTGGTCAGTGTGTGTGGGGTCACCCACCCGCTGGCGTCACGACGGTCCTCAGGTCAGTTTGTGGGGTCACCCACCCGCTGGGGTCACGACGGTCCTCTGGTCAGTGTGTGTGGGATCCCCCGGTGGGGTCACGATGGTCCTCAGATCAGTGTGTGTGGGGTCACCCACCCGCTGGGGTCACGACGGTCCTCAGGTCAGTATGTGAGGACACCCGCTGGGGTAACGACGGTCCTCAGGTTAGTGTGTGTGGGGTCACTCACCCGCTGGGGTCACGACGGTCCTCAGGTCAGTGTGGGGTCACCCACCCGCTGGGGTCACGACGGTCCTCAGGTCAGTGTGTGTGGGGTCACCCACCCGCTGGGGTCACGACGGTCCTCAGGTCAGTGTGTTTGTGGTCACCCACCTGCTGGGGTCACGGCGGTCCTCAGGTCAGTGTGTGTGGGGTCACCTGCTGGGGTCACGGCGGTCTTCAGGTCAGTGTGTGTGGGGTCACCCGCTGGGGTCACGACGGTCCTCAGGTCAGTGTGTGAGGTCACCCGCTGGGGTCACGGCGGTCCTCAGGTCAGTGTGTGTGCGGTCACTCACCCGCTGGGGTCACGACGGTCCTCTGGTCAGTGTGTGTGGGGTCACCCACCCGCTGGGGTCACGACGGTCCTCAGGTCAGTTTGTGGGGTCAAGCACCCGCTGGGGTCACGACGGTCCTCTGGTCAGTGTGTGTGGGGTCCACCGGTGGGGTCACGATGGTCCTCAGATCAGTGTGTGTGGGGTCACCCACCCGCTAGGGTCACGACGGTCCTCAGGTCAGTATGTGAGGACACTAACTGGGGTAACGACGGTCCTCAGGTTAGTGTGTGTGGGGTCACTTACCCGCTGGGGTCACGACGGTCCTCAGGTCAGTGTGGGGTCACCCACCGCTGGGGTCACGACGGTCCTCAGGTCAGTGTGTATGGGGTCACCCGCTGGGGTCACGGCGGTCCTCAGGTCAGTGTGTGGGGTCACCCGCTGGGGCTACGGCGGTCCTCAAGTCAGTGTGTGGGGTCACCCGCTGGGGTCACGGCGGTCCTCAGGTCAGTGTGTGTGTGGGGTCACCCGCTGGGGTCACGGCGGTCCTCAGGTCAGTGTGTGGGGTCACCCGCTGGGGTCACGGCGGTCCTCAGGTCAGTGTGAGGGGGTCACCATCTGGGGTCATGGCGGTCCTCAGGTCAATGTGTGGGGTCACCAGCTGAGATCACGGCGGTACTCTGGTCAGTGTGTGGGGTCACATCGGTCCTCAGGTCAGTGTGTGGGGTCACGGCGGTCCTCAGGTCAGTGTGTGGGGTCATCCGCCGGGGTCACGACGGTCCTTAGGTCAGTGTGTGGGGTCACCCGCTGGGGTTTCACGACGGTCCTCAGGAAAGTGTGTGGGGTCACCCGCTGGGGTCACGACGGTCCTCAGGTCAGTGTGAGGGGTCACCCGCTGGGGTCACGGCGGTCCTCAGGTCAGTGTGTGTGGGGTCGCCCACCCGCTGGGGTCACGACGGTCTTCAGGTCAGTTTGTGTGGGGTCACTCGCTGGGGTCACGGCGGTCTTCAGGTCAGTGTGAGGGGTCACCCGCTGGGGTCACGACGGTGCTCAGGTCAGTATGTGAGGACACCCGCTGGGGTAACGACGGTCCTCAGGTCAGTATGTGGGGTCACCTGCTGGGGTCACGATGGTCCTCAGGTCATTGTGTGTGGGGTCACCCACCCGCTGGGGTCACGACGGTCCTCAGGTCAGTGTGTGTGGGGTCACCAACCCGCTGTGGTCACGACGGTCCTCAGGTCAGTGTGTGTGGGGTCACGACGGTCCTCAGGTCAGTGTGTGTGGGTTCATCCATCAGCTGGGGTCACGACGGTCCTCAGGTCAGTGTGTGTGGGGTCACCTACCCGCTGGTGTCACGACGGTCCTAATATCAGTGTGTGGGGTCACCCACCCGCTGGGGTCACGACAGTCCTCAGGTCAGTGTGTGTGTGGTCACCCGCTGCGGTCACGACGGTCCTCAGGTCAGTGTCTGTGGGGTCACCCGTGGGGTCACAACGGTCCTCAGGTCAGGGTATATGGGGTCACGCACCCGCTGGGGTGACGACGGTCCTCAGGTCAGTGTGTGTGGGGTCACCCACCCGCTGGGGTCACGACGGGTCTCAGGTCAGTGCGTGTGGGGTCACCCACCCGCTGGGGTCACGACGGTCCTCAGGTCAGTGTGTGTGGGGTCACCCACTGAGGTCACAACAGTCCTCAGGTCAGTGTGTGTGGGGTCACCCACCCGCTGGGGTCAAGACGGTCCTCAGGTGAGTGTGTGTGGGGTCACCCACCCACTTGGGTCACAACTGTCCTCAGGTGAGTGTGTTTGGGGTCACCCACCCGCTGGGGTCACGACGGTCTTCAGGTCACTGTGTGGGGTCACCCGCTGGGGTCACGACGGTCCTCAGGTCAGTGTGTGTGGAGTCACCCACCCGCTTGGGTCACAACGGTCCTCAGGTCAGTGTGTGGGGTCACCCACCTGCTGAGGTCACGACGGTCCTCAGGTCAGTGTGTGCGGTCACCCGCTGGGGTCACGACGGTCCTCAGGTGAGTGTGGGGTCACGACGTTCCTCAGGTCAGTGTGGGGGGTCACCCGCTGGGGTCACGACGGTCCTCAGGTCAGTATGTGGGGACACCCGCTGGGGTCAGGACGGTCCTCAGTTCAGTATGTGGGGTCCCCGCTGATGTCACGACTGTCCTCAGGTTAGTGTGTGTGGGGTCACCCACCCGCTGGGGTCACGACGGTCCTCAGGTCAGTGTGTGTGGGGTCACCCGCTGGGGTCACGACGGTCCTCAGGTCAGTGTGTGTGGGGTCACCCGTGGGGTCAAGACGGTCCTCTGGCCAGTGTGTGTGGGGTCACCCTCTGGGGTCACGACGGTCCTCAGGTCAGTGTGTATGGGGTCACCAGTGTGTGTGGGGTCACCCACCCGCTGGGGTCACGACGGTCCTCAGGTCAGTGTGTGTGGGGTCACCCACCCGCTGGGGTCACGACGGTCCTCAGGTCAGTGTGTGTGGGGTCACCCACCCGCTGGGGTCACGACGTTCCTCAGGTCAGTGTGTGTGGGGTCACCCGCTGGGGTCACGACGGTCCTCAGGTCAGTGTGTGGGGTCACCCGCTGGGGTCACGACGGTCCTCAGGTCAGTGTGTGTGGGGTCACCCGCTGGGGTCACGACGGTCCTCAGGTCAGTGTGTGTGGGCACCCACCCGCTGGGGTCACGACGGTCCTCAGGTCAGTGTGTGGGGTCACCCACCCGCGGTCACTCACCCGCTGGGGTCACGACGGTCCTCTGGTCAGTGTCAGTGGGGTCACCCACCCGCTGGGGTCACGACGGTCCTCAGGTCAGTTTGTGGGGTCACCCGCTGGGGTCACGACGGTCCTCTGGTCAGTGTGTGTGGGGTCCCCCGTGGGGTCACGACGGTCCTCAGGTCAGTGTGTGTGGGGTCACCCCCCGTGGGGTCACGACGGTCCTCAGGTTAGTGTGTGTGGGGTCACCCACCCGCTGGGGTCACGACGGTCCTCAGGTCAGTGTGTGTGGGGTCACACCCACGCTGGGGTCACGACGGTCCTCAGGTCAGTGTGTGTGGGGTCACCCACCCGCTGGGGTCACGACGGTCCTCAGGTCAGTGTGTGTGGGGTCACCCACCCGCTGGGGTCACGACGGTCCTCAGGTCAGTGTGTGTGGGGTCACCCACCCGCTGGGGTCACGACGGTCCTCAGGTCAGTGTGTGTGGGGTCACCCACCCGCTGGGGTCACGACGGTCCTCAGGTCAGTGTGTGTGGGTCACCCACCCGCTGGGGTCACGACGGTCCTCAGGTCAGTGTGTGTGGGGTCACCCACCCGCTGGGGTCACGACGGTCCTCAGGTCAGTGTGTGTGGGGTCACCCACCCGCTGGGGTCACGACGGTCCTCAGGTCAGTGTGTGTGGGGTCACCCACCCGCTGGGGTCACGACGGTCCTCAGGTCAGTGTGTGTGGGGTCACCCACCCGCTGGGGTCACGACGGTCCTCAGGTCAGTGTGTGTGGGGTCACCCACCCGCTGGGGTCACACGGTCCTCGGTCAGTGTGTGTGGGGTCACCCACCCGCTGGGGTCGACGGTCCTCAGGTCAGTGTGTGTGGGGTCACCCACCCGCTGGGGTCACGACGGTCCTCAGGTCAGTGTGTGTGGGGTCACCCACCCGCTGGGGTCACGACGGTCCTCAGGTCAGTGTGTGTGGGGTCACCCACCCGCTGGGGTCACGACGGTCCTCAGGTCAGTGTGTGTGGGTCACCCACCCGCTGGGGTCACGACGGTCCTCAGGTCAGTGTGTGTGGGGTCACCCACCCGCTGGGGTCACGACGGTCCTCAGGTCAGTGTGTGTGGGGTCACGGTCCTCAGGTCCACCCGCTGGGGTCACGACGGTCCTCAGGTCAGTGTGTGTGGGGTCACCCACCCGCTGGGGTCACGACGGTCCTCAGGTCAGTGTGTGTGGGGTCACCCACCCGCTGGGGTCACGACGGTCCTCAGGTCAGTGTGTGTGGGGTCACCCACCCGCTGGGGTCACGACGGTCCTCAGGTCAGTGTGTGTGGGGTCACCCACCCGCTGGGGTCACGACGGTCCTCAGGTCAGTGTGTGTGGGGTCACCCACCCGCTGGGGTCACGACGGTCCTCAGGTCAGTGTGTGTGGGGTCACCCACCCGCTGGGGTCACGACGGTCCTCAGGTTAGTGTGTGTGGGGTCACCCACCCGCTGGGGTCACGACGGTCCTCAGGTCAGTGTGTGGTGTCACCCACCCGCTGGGGTCACGACAGTCCTCAGGTCAGTGTGTGTGGGGGGGTCACCCGCTGGGGTCACGACGGTCCTCAGGTCAGTGTGTGGTGGGGTCACACGGTCCTCAGGTCCCGCTGGGGTCACGACGGTCCTCAGGTCAGTGTGTGTGGAGTCACCCACCCGCTGGGGTCACGATGGTCCTCAGATCAGTGTGTGTGGGGTCACCCACCCGCTGGGGTCACGACGGTCCTCAGGTCAATGTGTGTGGGGTCACCCACCCGCTGGGGTCACGACGGTCCTCAGGTTAGTGTGTGTGGGGTCACTCACCCGCTGGGGTCACGACGGTCCTCAGGTCAGTGTGTGTGGGGTCACCCACCCGCTGGGGTCACGACGGTCCTCAGGTCAGTGTGTGTGGGGTCACCCACCCGCTGGGGTCATGACGGTCCTCAGGTCAGTGTGTGTGGGGTCACCCACCCGCTGGGGTCACGACGGTCCTCAGGTCAGTGTGTGTGGGGTCACCCACCCGCTGGGGTCACGACGGTCCTCAGGTCAGTGTGTGTGGGGTCACCCACCCGCTGGGGTCACGACGGTCCTCAGGTCAGTGTGTGTGGGGTCACCCACCCGCTGGGGTCACGACGGTCCTCAGGTCAGTGTGTGTGGGGTCACCCACCCGCTGGGGTCACGACGGTCCTCAGGTCAGTGTGTGTGGGGTCACCCACCCGCTGGGGTCACGACGGTCCTCAGGTCAGTGTGTGTGGGGTCACCCCCGCTGGGGTCACGACGGTCCTCAGGTCTGGGGTCACGACGGTCCTCAGGTCAGTGTGTGTGGGGTCACCCACCCGCTGGGGTCACGACGGTCCTCAGTGGGGTCACCCACCCGCTGGGGTCACGACGGTCCTCAGGTCACCCGCTGGGGTCACGACGGTCCTCAGGTCAGTGTGTGTGGGGTCACCCACCCGCTGGGGTCACGACGGTCCTCAGGTCAGTGTGTGTGGGGTCACCCACCCGCTGGGGTCACGACGGTCCTCAGGTCAGTGTGTGTCACCCACCCGCTGGGGTCACGACGGTCCTCAGGTCAGTGTGTGTGGGGTCACCCACCCGCTGGGGTCACGACGGTCCTCAGGTCAGTGTGTGTGGGGTCACCCACCCGCTGGGGTCACGACGGTCCTCAGGTCAGTGTGTGTGGGGTCACCCACCTCAGGCTGGGGTCACGACGGTCCTCAGGTCAGTGTGTGTGGGGTCACCCACCCGCTGGGGTCACGACGGTCCTCAGGTCAGTGTGTGTGGGGTCACCCACCCGCTGGGGTCACGACGGTCCTCAGGTCAGTGTGTGTGGGGTCACCCACCCGCTGGGGTCACGACGGTCCTCAGGTCAGTGTGTGTGGGGTCACGGTCCTCAGGTCCACCCGCTGGGGTCACGACGGTCCTCAGGTCAGTGTGTGTGGGGTCACCCGCTGGGGTCACGACGGTCCTCACCCGCTGGGGTCACGACGGTCCTCAGGTCAGTGTGTGTGGGGTCCCCCGCTGGGGTCACGACGGTCCTCAGGTCAGTGTGTGTGGGGTCACCCACCCGCGGGGGTCACGACGGTCCTCAGGTCAGTGTGTGTGGGGTCACCCACCCGCTGGGGTCACGACGGTCCTCAGGTCAGTGTGTGTGGGGTCACCCACCCGCTGGGGTCACGACGGTCCTCAGGTCAGTGTGTGTGGGGTCACCCACCCGCTGGGGTCACGACGGTCCTCAGGTCAGTGTGTGTGGGGTCACCCACCCGCTGGGGTCACGACGGTCCTCAGGTCAGTGTGTGTGTCACCCACCCGCTGGGGTCACGACGGTCCTCAGGTCAGTGTGTGTGGGGTCACCCACCCGCTGGGGTCACGACGGTCCTCAGGTCAGTGTGTGTGGGGTCACCCACCCGCTGGGGTCACGACGGTCCTCAGGTCAGTGTGTGTGGGGTCACCCACCCGCTGGGGTCACGACGGTCCTCAGGTCAGTGTGTGGGGTCACCCACCCGCTGGGGTCACGACGGTCCTCAGGTCAGTGTGTGTGGGGTCACCCACCCGCTGGGGTCACGACGGTCCTCAGGTCAGTGTGTGTGGGTCACCCACCCGCTGGGGTCACGACGGTCCTCAGTCAGTGTGTGTGGGGTCACCCACCCGCTGGGGTCACGACGGTCCTCGAGGTCCTCAGATGTGTGTGGGGTCACCCACCCGCTGGGGTCACGACGGTCCTCAGGTCAGTGTGTGTGGGGTCACCCACCCGCTGGGGTCACGACGGTCCTCAGGTCAGTGTGTGTGGGGTCACCCACCCGCTGGGGTCACGACGGTCCTCAGGTCAGTGTGTGTGGGGTCACCCACCCGCTGGGGTCACGACGGTCCTCAGGTCAGTGTGTGTGGGGTCACCCACCCGCTGGGGTCACGACGGTCCTCAGGTCAGTGTGTGTGGGGTCACGGTCCTTCTGGGGTCACGACGGTCCTCAGGTCAGTGTGTGTGGGGTCACCCACCCGCTGGGGTCACGACGGTCCTCAGGTCAGTGTGTGTGGGGTCACCCACCCGCTGGGGTCACGGTCCTCACGGTCCTGGGGTCACGAGGTCAGGTCAGTGTGTGGGGTCACCCGCTTGGGTCACGACGGTCCTCAGGTCAGTGTGTGTGGTGTCACCCGCTGGGGTCACGACGGTCCTCAGGTCAGTGTGTGCGGGGTCACCCACCCGCTGGGGACACGACGGTCCTCAGGTCAGTGTGTTTGGGGTCACCCACCCGCTGGGGTCACGACAGTCCTCAGGTCAGTGTGTGTGCGGTCACCCACCCGCTGGGGTCACGACGGTCCTCTGGTCAGTGTGTGTGGGGTCACCCACCCGCTGGGGTCACGACGGTCCTCAGGTCAGTTTGTGGGGTCACGACGGTCCTCTGGTCAGTGTGTGTGGGGTCCCCCGGTGGGGTCACGATGGTCCTCAGATCAGTGTGTGTGCGGTCACCCACCCGCTGGGGTCACGACAGTCCTCTGGTCAGTGTGTGTGGGGTCACCCACCCGCTGGGTTCACGACGGTCCTCAGGTCAGTTTGTGGGGTCACCCACCCCCTGGGGTCACGACGGTCCTCAGGTCAATGTGTGTGGAGTCACCCACCCGCTGGGGTCACGACGGTCCTCAGGTCAATGTGTGTGGAGTCACCCACCCGCTGGGGTCACGACGGTCTCCAGGTCAGTTTGTGGGGTCACCCACCCGCTGGGGTCACGACGGTCCTCAGGTCAGTGTGTGTGGAGTCACCCACCCGCTGGGGTCACGACGGTCCTCAGGTCAATGTGTGTGGAGTCACCCACCCGCTGGGGTCACGAAGGTCCTCAGGTCAGTTTGTGGGGTCACCCACCCGCTGGGGTCACAACGGTCCTCAGGTCAGTGTGTGGGGTCACCCACCCGCTGGAGTCACGACGGTCCTCAGGTCAGTGTGTGTGGGGTCACGGCGGTCCTCAGGTCACGGTGTATGGGGTCACGACGGTCCTCAGGGCAGTGTGTGTGGGGTCACCCACCCGCTTGGGACACGACGGTCCTCAGGTTAGTGTGTTTGGGGTCACCCACGTGCTGGGGTCACGACGGTCCTCAGGTCAGTGTGTGTGGGGTCACCCACCCGCTGGGGTCACGACGGTCCTCAGGTCAGTTTGTGGGGTCACCCACCCGCTGGGGTCACGACGGTCCTCAGGTCAATGTGTGTGGAGTCACCCACCCGCTGGGGTCACGACGGTCCTCAGGTCAATGTGTGTGGAGTCACCCACCTGCTGGGGTCACGAAGGTCCTCAGGTCAGTTTGTGGGGTCACCCACCCGCTGGGGTCACGACGGTCCTCAGGTCAGTGTGTGGGGTCACCCACCCGCTGGAGTCACGACGGTCCTCAGGTCAGTGTGTATGGGGTCACGACGGTCCTCAGGTCACGGTGTATGGGGTCACGACGGTGCTCAGGGCAGTGTGTGTGGGGTCATCCACCCGCTGGGGTTAACCAAACACCAGTATTGCGTCAGATTCTACCAAAATAAACACATTTATATCCAGTGTGTTAGAGAATTGAGTTTGATTCTCTAAAAACAACAGTATTCTGTGTGATAATTATTTACCGATAACCTGACTCCCAAACAATGCCAAATCGAGAGTTTCTAGCTGTAACTGTTATCTGGTAATAAATTTAACGTCACGCGTGAATGCCATGGAGAGAATTTTAATTCATCTCCATTGCTCGTTTACCATCGTAAATCGAGCAAATAATAATATTTAGCTCCCTACAATTATAAACCCCTTCATTATCCAAGCATTTTAGCCGCAACTGTGAGAAATAATATTATTCTTAGTAAATAATTTGCATGACGAATGCGAGACGCGGAGCGGGGCAAGGAGAGAACGTGTGGAGGCGTCAGTGAGAGGAAAGGGGCCAGAGTGCGGTGTGAAGACTTGTTGCGGAATTGAGCAACTCGTTTGGTGTCAGTGTCATAGGATACATTGTGGTGAATCGTCAGCAATAATTAACCTGACATTCAGCCCAGAACTTGTCAATTTGTTCTGCGTAATCCATCGTGACCGGCCAGAGAAGCGCGTCGACATCTAGGCCAAGCTAGCCACCATGTGTTCGCCATTGTGACGCTAGAGCCTGGGACGCGAGTTTCGGCAAGCTTCAACTTATACAGTGCCCTATTAGCTAAGTACACATATTCCCTTTTGATGCATCATTAGAGATTGTATACAGCAGGGTAGCTTGTCATCACGCCGAGCGACATAAATAAAACACATGATAGTATATTTTATTACTCTCCATTCCCAATTTCTTGAATATATATATTTAGCAGCCTAATATGTTGCTACGTAATATATCTTAATTTTCAGCTTGTGTGTGAAGAATTCCCCGAGCTGTTACTTTACCCGTGTTATTCATCTCCCAGTGTTCCGTGAAGAATTCCGGACATTCCGAGGATGATTCATGACTGATGTCTTGGAAAACATCTTCAAGCTAAGATCCTTTTCTGTATTTCTTTATTATTCAAATTATCTGTACTGGATTATTGATTACTGTGCACTGGAATTAATACGTGTTTATTATAATCATTAATTTCTGATATTCATGATCTATATTCTTAATGGTGACAAATCCAAAATTGATTCTCTAATTGGTCATAAGATTAGGTTATTACACAATGAACTGGTGTACGAACCACACTAGTTCCTAGACATATATGAAGTTCTAGCAATAACCCCCCAATGTAGGTGTTTGAGGCTTTGATTCAATTAAATTATATATACAGCCCATTAATTATTCAAGTGATTATATTTTCTAGTATTTATCCATAGTTACTGGTTCCTCTAGAAATTTCTAACGATCACATTTTATTAGTTTCCCTCTTTACTATAAAAGCGGGTGGTCCTTCGTAATTGATTTCATTACTGTAATAATTAAATAAATAGAGTCCAGCCCTAAATGTCCCACAGGAGTCACGACAGTTCTCGGGTCAGTGTGTGTGGGGTCACCCACCCGCTTAGGTCACGACGGTCCTCAGGTCAGTGTGTGTGGGGTCACCCAACCACTGGGGTCACAACGGTCCTCAGGACAGTGTGTGTGGGTTCACGCACCCGCTGGGGTCAAGACGGTCCTCAGGTCAGTGTGTGTGGGGTCACCCACCCACTGAGGTCACGACGGTCCTCTGGTCAGTGCTTGTGGGGTCACCCACTGGCTGGGGTCACGACGGTCCTCAGATCAGTGTGTTGGGTCACCCACCCGTTGGGGTCACGACGGTCCTCTGGTCAGTGTATGTGGGGTCACCCGCTGGGGTCACGACGGTCCTCATATCATTGTGTGTGGGGTCATCCACCCGCTGGGGTCAGGACGGTCCTCAGGTCAGTGTGTGTGGGGTCACCCACCCGCTGGGGTCACGATGGTCCTCTGCTCATTGTGTGTGGGGTCACCCGCTGGGGTCACGACGGTCCTCAGGTAAGTGTGTGTGATGTCACCCACCCGCTGGGGTCACGACGGTCCTCAGGTCAGTGTGTGTGGGGTCACGACGGTCCTCAGGTCAGTGTGTGTGGTCACCCACCCGCTGGGGTCACGACGGTCCTCAGGCCAGTGTGTGTTGAGGTCACCCGCTGGGGTCACGACGGTCCTCAGGTCAGTGTGTGTGGGGTCACCCACCCGCTGGGGTCCCGACGGTCCTCAGGTCAGTTTGTGTGGGGTCACCCACCCGCTGTGGTCACGACGGTATTAATGTCAGTGTGTGTGGGGTCACTTACCCGCTGGGGTCACGACGGTCCTCAGGTCAGTGTGTGTGGGGTCACCTGCTGGGGTCACGATGGTCCTCAGGTCAGTGTGTGGGGTCACCCGTGGGGGTCACGACGGTCCTCAGGTCAGGGTGTATTGGGTCACCCACTCGCTGGGGTCAGGACGGTCCTCAAGTCAGTGTGTGTTGGGTCACCCACCCGCTGGGGTCACGATGGTTCTCAGGTCAGTGTGTATGGGGTCACCCACCCGCTGTGGTCACGACGGTCCTCAGGTCAGTGTGTGTCGGGTCACCCATGCACTGGGGTCACAACGGTGCAAATGTCAGTGTGTGTGGGGTCACCAACCCGCTGGGGTGACGACGGTCCTAATGTCAGTGTGTGTGGGGTCACCCACCCGCTGGGGTCACGATGGTTCTCAGGTCAGTGTGTATGGGGTCACCCACCCGCTGTGGTCACGACGGTCCTCAGGTCAGTGTGTGTCGGGTCACCCAGCCGCTGGGGTCACGACGGTCCTCAGGTCAGTTTGTGTGGGGTCACCAACCCGCTGGGGTGACGACGGTCCTAATGTCAGTGTGTGTGGGGTCACCCACCCGCTGGGGTCACGAAGGTCCTCAGGTCAGTGTGTGTGGGGTCATTCGCTGGTGTCATGACGGTCCTCAGGTCAGTGTGTGTGTGGTCACCCGCTGGGGTCACGACAGTCTTCAGGTCAGTGTGTGTGGGGTCACCCACCCGCTGGGGTTACGATGGTCCTCAGGTCAGTGTGTGTAGGATCACCCACGCGCTAGGGTCATGACGGTCCTCAGGACAGTGTGTGTGGGGTCACCTGCAGGGGTCACGACGGTCCTCAGGTCAGTGTGTGTAGGATCACCCACCCGCTGGGGTCACGACGGTCCTCAGGTCAGTGTGTGTGGAGTCACCCACCCACTGGGGTCACAACGGTCTTCAGGAGAGTGTGTGTGGGGTCACCCACCCGCTGGGGTCATGACGGTCCTCAGGTCAGTGTGTGTGGGGTCACCCACCCGCTGGGGTCATGACGGTCCTCAGGTCAGTGTGTGTGGGGTCACCCACCCACTGGGGTCACAACGGTCCTCAGGACAGTGTGTGTGGGGTCACCCACCCGCTGGGGTCACGACGGTTCTCTGGGCAGTTTGTGGGGTCACCCACCCGCTGGAGTCACGACGGTCCTCAGGTCAGTGTGTGGGGTCACCCACCCACAGGGGTCACGACGGTCCTCTGGTCAGTGTGTGTGGGTTCACCCGCTGGGGTCACGACGGTCCTCAGATCAGTGTGTGTGAGGTCACCCACCTGCTGGGGTCAGGACGGTCCTCAGGTCAGTGTGTGTGGGGTCACCCACCCGCTGGGGTCACGACGGTCCTCAGGTCAGTGTGTATGGGGTCACCCGATGGGGTCACGCCGGTCCTCTGGTCAGTGTGTGTGTGGTCACCCACCCTCTGGGGTCACGACGATCCTCAGGTCAGTGTGTGTGTGGGGTCACCCGCTGATGTCACGACGGTCCTCAGGTCAGTGTGTATGGGGTCACCCACCTGCTGAGGTCACGACGGTCCTCAGGTCAGTGTGTGTGGGGTCACCCACCCGCTGGGGTCACGACGGTCCTTAGGTCAGTTTATGTGGGGTCACTGCGGTCCTAATGTCAGTGTGTGTGGGGTCACCCACCCGTTGGGGTCACGACAGTCCTCAGGTTAGTGTGTGTAGGGTCACGATGGTCCTCGGGTCAGTGTGTGTGGGGTCACCCGTGGGGGTCACGACGGTCCTCAAGTCAGGGTGTATGGGGTCACCAACCCGCTGGGGGTCACGATGGTTCTCAGGTCAGTGTGTGTGTGATCACCCACCCGCTGGGGTCACGACGGTCCTCAGGTCAGTGTGTGTTGGGTCACACACCCACTGGGGTCACAACGGTCCTCAACTCAGTGTGTGTGGGGTCACCCACCCGCTGGGGTCACGACGGTCCTCTGGTCAGTTTGTGTGGGGTCACTCACCCGCTGGGGTCACAACGGTCCTAATGTCAGTGTGGGTGGGGTCACCCACCCGCTGGGGTCACGACGGTCCTCAGGTCAGTTTGTGTGGGGTCACCAACCCGCAGGGGTGACGACGGTCTTAATGTCAGTGTGTGTGGGGTCACCCACCCGCTGGGGTCACGAAGGTTCTCAGGTCAGTGTGTGTGGGGTCACCTGCTGGTGTCATGACGGTCCTCAGGTCAGTGTGTGTGGGGTCACCCGCTGGGGTCACGACAGTCTTCAGGTCAGTGTGTGTGGGGTCACACACCCGCTTGGGTCACGACTGTCCTAAGGTCAGTGTGTGTGGGGTCACCCACCCGCTGAGGTCACGACGGTCCTCAGGTCAGTGTGTGTGGGGTCACCCACCCGCTGGGGTCACGACGGTCCTCAGGTCAGTGTGTGTTGGGTCACACACCCACTGGGGTCACAACGGTCCTCAACTCAGTGTGTGTGGGATCACCCACCCGCTGGGGTCACGACGGTCCTCTGGTCAGTTTGTGTGGGGTCACTCACCCGCTGGGGTCACAACGGTCCTAATGTCAGTGTGGGTGGGGTCACCCACCCGCTGGGGTCACGACGGTCCTCAGGTCAGTTTGTGTGGGGTCACCAACCCGCAGGGGTGACGACGGTCTTAATGTCAGTGTGTGTGGGGTCACCCACCCGCTGGGGTCACGAAGGTTCTCAGGTCAGTGTGTGTGGGGTCACCTGCTGGTGTCATGACGGTCCTCAGGTCAGTGTGTGTGGGGTCACCCGCTGGGGTCACGACAGTCTTCAGGTCAGTGTGTGTGGGGTCACACACCCGCTTGGGTCACGAGTGTCTTAAGGTCAGTGTGTGTGGGGACAACCACCCGCTGAGGTCACGACGGTCCTCAGGTCAGTGTGTGTGGGGTCACCCACCCGCTGGGGTCACGACGGTCCTCAGGACAGTGTGTGTGGGGTCACCCGCTGGGGTCACGACTGTCCTCAGGTCAGTGTGTGTGGAGTCACCCACCCGCTGGGGTCACGACGGTCGTCAGGACAGTGTGTGTGGGGTCACACGATGGGGACACTACGGTTCTCAGGTCAGTGTGTGTGGGGTCACCCACCCACAGGGGTCACGACGGTCCTCAGGTCAGTATGTGTTGGATCACCCACCTGCTGGGGTCACGACGGTTCTCAGGTAAGTGTGTGTGGGGTCACCCACCCGCTAGGGTCACGACGATCCTCAAGTCAGTGTGTGTGGGGTCACGACAGTCTTCAGGTCAGTGTGTGTGGGGTCACTCATCCGCTGAGATCACGATGGTCTTCAGGACAGTGTGTGTGGGGTCACCCACCCGCTAGGGTTACGACGGTCCTCAGGTCAGTGTGTGTGGGGTCACCCGCTGGGGTCACGACGGTCTTCAGGTCAGATTGTGTGGGGTCACCCTCCCGCTGGGGTCAAAACGGTCCTCATGACAGTGTGTGTGGGGTCACCCGCTGGGGTCACGACGGTACTCAGGTCAGTGTGTGTGGGGTCACCGGCTGGGGTCCCGACGGTCCTCAAGTCAGTGTGTGTGGGGTCATCCACCCGCTGGGGTCACGACGGTCCTCAGGTCAGTGTGTGTGCGGTCACCCACCCGCTGGGGTCAGGACGGTCCTCAAGTCAGTGTGTGTTGGGTCACCCACCCGCTAGGGTCACGATGGTTCTCAGGTCAGTGTGTATGGGGTCACCCACCCGCTGTGGTCACGACGGTCCTCAGGTCAGTGTGTGTCGGGTCACCCATGCACTGGGGTCACGACGGTCCAAATGTCAGTGTGTGTGGGGTCACCAACCCGCTGGGGTGACGACGGTCCTAATGTCAGTGTGTGTGGGGTCACCCACCCGCTGGGGTCACGATGGTTCTCAGGTCAGTGTGTATGGGGTCACCCACCCGCTGTGGTCACGACGGTCCTCAGGTCAGTGTGTGTCGGGTCACCCACCCGCTGGGGTCACGACGGTCCTCAGGTCAGTTTGTGTGGGGTCACCAACCCGCTGGGGTGACGACGGTCCTAATGTCAGTGTGTGTGGGGTCACCCACCCGCTGGGGTCACGAAGGTCCTCAGGTCAGTGTGTGTGGGGTCACTCGCTGGTGTCATGACGGTCCTCAGGTCAGTGTGTGTGGGGTCACGCGCTGGGGTCACGACAGTCTCCAGGTCAGTGTGTGTGGGGTCACCCACCCGCTGGGGTTACGATGATCCTCAGGTCAGTGTGTGTAGGATCACCCACCCGCTAGGGTCATGACGGTCCTCAGGACAGTGTGTGTGGGGTCACCTGCTGGGGTCCCGATGGTCCTGAGGTCAGTGTGTGTAGGATCACCCACCCGCTGGGGTCACGACGGTCCTCAGGTCAGTGTGTGTGGAGTCACCCACCCAATGGGGTCACAACGGTCCTCAGGACAGTGTGTGTGGGGTCACCCACCCGCTGGGGTCATGACGGTCCTCAGGTCAGTGTGTGTGGGGTCACGACGGTCCTCAGGTCAGTGTGTGTGGGGTCACCCACCCGCTGGGGTCATGACGGTCCTCAGGTCAGTGTGTGTGGGGTCACCCACCCACTGGGGTCACAACGGTCCTCAGGATAGTGTGTGTGGGGTCACCCACTCGCTGGGGTCACGACGGTTCTCTGGGCAGTTTATGGGGTCACCCACCCGCTGGAGTCACGACGGTCCTCAGGTCAGTGTGTGGGGTCACCCACCCGCAGGGGTCACGACGGTCCTCTGATCAGTGTGTGTGAGGTCACCCACCTGCTGGGGTCAGGACGGTCCTCAGGTCAGTGTGTGTGGGGTCACCCACCCGCTGGGGTCACGACGGTCCTCAGGTCAGTGTGTATGGGGTCACCCGCTGGGGTCACGCCGGTCCTCCGGTAAGTGTGTGTGTGGTCACCCACCCTCTGGGGTCACGACGATCCTCAGGTCAGTGTGTGTGTGGGGTCACCCGCTGATGTCACGACGGTCCTCAGGTCAGTGTGTGTGGGGTCACCCACCTGCAGAGGTCACGACGGTCCTCAGGTCAGTGTGTGTGGGGTCACCAACCCGCTGGGGTCACGACGGTCCTTAGGTCAGTTTATGTGGGGTCACTGCGGTCCTAATGTCAGTGTGTGTGGGGTCACCCACCCGTTGGGGTCACGACAGTCCTCAGGTTAGTGTGTGTGGGTTCACAATGGTCCTCGGGTCAGTGTGTGTGGGGTCACCCGTGGGGGTCACGACGGTCCTCAAGTCAGGGTGTATGGGGTAACCAACCCGCTGGGGGTCACGATGGTTCTCAGGTCAGTGTGTGTGGGATCACCCACTCGCTGGGGTCACGACGGTCCTCAGGTCAGTGTGTGTGGGGTCACACACCCACTGGGGTCACAACGGTCCTCAACTCAGTGTGTGTGGGGTCACCCACCCGCTGGGGTTACGACGGTCCTCTGGTCAGTTTGTGTGGGGTCACTCACCCGCTGGGGTCACAACGGTCCTAATGTCAGTGTGGGTGGGGTCACCCACCCGCTGGGGTCACGACGGTCCTCAGGTCAGTTTGTGTGGGGTCACCAACCCGCAGGGGTGACGACGGTCTTAATGTCAGTGTGTGTGCGGTCACCCACCCGCTGGGGTCACAACGGTCCTCAGGTCAGTGTGTGGGGTCACCTACCCGCTGGGTTCACGACGGTCCTCAGGTCAGTATGTGTGGGGTCACCCACCCAATGGGGTCACGACAGTTTTCAGGTTAGTGTGTGTGGGGTCACCCACCCGCTGGGGTCACGACAGTCCTCTGGTCAGTGTGTATGTGGTCACCCGCTGGGGTCACGACGGTCCTCAGGTCAGTTTGTGTGGGGTCACCCACCTGCTGGGGTCACGACGGTCCTAATGTCAGTGTGTGTGGGGTCTCCCTCCCGCTGGGGTCACGATGGTCCTTAGGTCAGTGTGTGTGGGGTCACCAACCCGCTGGGGGCACGATGGTCCTCAGGTCAGTGTGTGTGGGATCACCCGATGAGGTCACGACGGTCCTCAGGTCAGTGTGTGTGGGGTCACCCGCTGGGGTCACGACGGTCCTCATGTCAGTGTGTGTGGGGTCACCCGCTGGGGTCACGACGGTCCTCAGGTCAGTGTGTGTGGGGTCACCCGCTGGGGTCACGATAGTCCTCAGGTCAGTGTGTGTGTGGTCACCCACCCGCTGGGGTCACGACGGTCCTCAGGTCAGTGTGTGGGGCCACCCACCCACTGGGGTCACAACGGTCCTAAGATCAGTGTGCGTGGGGTCACCCGCTGGGATCACGACGGTCCTACGGTCAGTGTGTGTGGGGTCACCCGCTGGGGTCACGACGGTCCTCAGGTCAGTGTGTGTGGGGCCACCCACCCGCTGGGGTCACGACGGTCCTCAGGACAGTGTGTGTGGGGTCACCCGCTGGGGTCACGACGGTCCTCAGGTCAGTGTGTGTGGGGTCAGCCGCTGGGGTCACGACGGTCCTCAGGTCAGTGTGTGTTTGGTCACCCACCCGCTGGGGTCACGACGGTCCTCAGGTCAGTGTGTGTGCGGTCACCCACCCGCTGAGGTCACGACGGTACTCAGGTCAGTGTTTGGGGTCACCTACCCGCTGGGGTCACGAAGGTCCTCAGGTCAGTTTGTGTGGGGTCACCCACCCGCTGAGGTCACGACAGTCCTCAGGTTAGTGTGTGTGGGGTCACCCACCCACTGAGGTCACGACAGTTCTCAGGTCAGTGTGTGTGGGGTCACCCTCCCGCTGAGGTCACGACGGTCCTCAGGTCAGTTTGTGTGGGGTCACCCACCTGCTCTGGTGACGACGGTCCTAATGTCAGTGTGTGTGGGTTCACCCACCCGTGGGGTCACGAATGTCCTTAGGTCAGTGTGTGTGGGGTCACCAGCTGGGTTCACGAGGGTCCTCAGGTCAGTGTGTGTTGGGTCACCCGCTGGGGTTACGACAGTCGTCAGCTCAGTGTGTGTGGGGTCACCCACCCACTGAGATCACGACGGTCCTCTGGTCAATGTGTGTGGGGTCACCCACCCGCTGGGGTCACGATAGCCCTCAGGTCAGTGTGTGTGGGGTCAAAAGCTGGGGTCACGACGGTCCTCAGGTCTGTGTGTGTGGTCTCACCCACCCGCTTGGGTCACGACTATTCTCAGGTCAGTGTGTCTGGGGTCACCAACCTGCTGGGGTCACGACGGTCCTCAGGTCAGTGTGTGTTGGGTCACCCACCCGCTTGGGTCACGACGTTCCTAACGTCACTGTGTGTCGGGTCACCCGCTGGGGTCACGACAGTGTTCAGGTCAGTGTGTGTGGGGTCACCCACCCGCTGAGATCACGACGGTCCTCAGGACAGTGTGTGTGGGGTCACCCACCCGCTGGGGTCACGACGGTCCTCAGGTCAGTGTGTGTGAGGTCACCCACCCGCTGGGGTCATGACGGTCCTCAGGTCAGTGTGTGTGGGGTCACCCACCCGCTGGGGTCACGACGGTCCTCAGGTCAGTGTGTGTAGGGTCACCCGCTGGGGTCACGACGGTCCTCAGGTCAGTGTGTTTGGGGTCACCCACCCGCTGGGATCACGACGGTCCTCAGGTCAGTGTGTGTGTGGGGTCACCCGCTAAGGTAACGACGGTCCTCAGGTCAGTGTGTGTGGGGTCACCCGCTGGGGTCACGACGGTCTTCAGGCCAGTGTGTGTGGGGTCACCCGCTGGGGTCACGACGGTCCTCAGGTCAGTGTGTGTGGGGTCACCCGCTGGGGTCACGATAGTCCTCAGGTCAGTGTATGTGTGGTCACCAACCCGCTGGGGTCACTACGGTACTCAGGTCAGTGTGTGGCGCCACCCATCCGCTGGGGTCACGACGGTCCTAAGGTCAGTGTGTGTGGGGTCACCCGCTGGGGTCACGAAAGTCCTCAGGTCAGTGTGGGGTCACCCACCCGCTGAGGGCACGACGATCCTACGGTCAGTGTGTGTAGGGTCACCCGCTGAGGTCTCGACGGTCCTCAGGACAGTGTGTGTGGGGTCACCCGCTGGGGTCACGACGGTCCTCAGGTCAGTGTGTATGTGGTCACCCACCAGCTGGGGTCACGACGGTCCTCAGGTCAGTGTGTGTGGGGTCACCCGCTGGGATCACGACGGTCCTCAGGTCAGTGTGTATGTGGTCACCTACCCGCTGGGGTCACGACAGTCCTCAGGTCAGTGTGTGGGGTCACCCACCCGCTGGGGTCACGATGGTCCTCAGGTCAGTGTGTGTGGGGTCACCCGCTGGGGTCACGACGGTCCTCAGGTCAGTGTGTGTGGGGTCACCCGCTGGGGTCACGACAGTCCTCAGGTCAGTGTGTGTGGGGTCACCCACCCGCTGGGGTCACGACGGTCCTCAGGTCAGTGTGTGTGGGGTCACCCGCTGGGGTCACGACGGTCCTCAGGTCAGTGTGTGTGGGGTCACCCGCTAGAGTCACGTCGGTCCTCAGGTCAGTGTGTGGGGTCACCCGCTGGGGTCACGACGGTCCTCATATCAGTGTGTGTGGGGTCACCCACCCGCTGGGGTCACAACGGTTCCTAGGTCAGTGTGGGTGCTGTCACCCGTTGAGGTCACGACGGTCCTCAGGTCAGTGTTTGTGGGGTCACCTAACCCGCTGGGGTCACGACGGTTCTCAGGTCAGTGTGTGTGGGGTCACTCACCCGCTGAGGTCACGACGGTCCTGAGGTCAGTGTGTTTGGGGTCACCCACCCGCTGGGGTCACGACGGTCCTCAGGTCAGTGTTTGTGGGGTCACTCACCCGCTGGAGTCACGACGGTCCTCAGGTCAGTGTGTGTGGGGTCACGCGCTGGGGACACGACGGTCCTCAGGTCAGTGTGTGTGGGGTCACCCACCCACTGGGGTCACGATGGTCCTGAGGTCAGTGTGTGTGCGGTCACCCACCCGCTGTGGTAACGACGGTCCTCAGGTCAGTGTGTGTGGGTTCACCCGCTGTGGTCACGACGGTCCTCAGGTCAGAGTGTGTGGGGTCACTCGCTGGGGTCACGACCGTCCTCAGGTCAGTGTGTGTGGAGTCACCCACCCTCTGGGGACAAGACGGTCTTCAAGTCAGTGTGTTGGGTCACCCACCCGCTGGGGTCTCGACGGCCCTCAGATCAGTGTGTGTGGGGTCACCCGCTGGGGTCACAACGGTCCTCAGGTCAGTATGTTTGGGGTCACCCACCCGCTGGGGTCACGATGGTCCTCAGGTCAGTGTTTGTGGGGTCACCCACCCGCTGTGGTAACGACGGTCCTCAGGTCAGTGTGTGTGTGGAGTCACCCGCTGGGGTCACGACCGTCCTCAGGTCAGTGTGTGTGGAGTCACCCACCCTCTGGGGACAAGACGGTCTTCAAGTCAGTGTGTTGGGTCACCCACCCGCTGGGGTCACGACGGCCCTCAGATCAGTGTGTGTGGGGTCACCCGCAGGGGTCACAACGGTCCTCAGGTCAGTGTGTGTGGGGTCACCCACCTGCTGGGGTCACGAAGGTCCTAAGGTCAGTGTGTGGGGTCACCCGCTTGGGTCACGACGGTCCTCAGCTCAGTGTGTGTCGGGTCACCTACCCACTGGGGTCACGACGGTCCTCAGGTCAGTGTGTGTGGGGTCACTCGCTGGGGTCACGACGGTCCTCTGTTCAGTGTGTGTGGGGTCACCCGCTGGGGTCACGACGGTCCTCAGGTCAGTGTGTGTGGGTTCACCCACCCGCTGGGGTCACGACGGTCCTCAGGTCTGTGTGTGTGGTGTCACCCACGCGCTGGGGTCACGACGGTCCTCAGGTCAGTGTGTTTGGGGTCACCCGCTGGGGTCACGACGGTCCTCAGGACAGTGTATGTGGGGTCACCCACTGGGGTCACGACGGTACTCAGGTCAGTGTGTGTGCGGTCACCCACCCGCTGGGGTCACTACGGTCCTCAGGTCAGTGTGTGTGGGGTCACCCTCTAGGGTTACGACGGTCCTCAGGTCAGTGTGTGTATGGTCACCCACCTGCTGAGGTCACGACGGTCACTCAGGTCAGTGTATGTGGGGTCACCCACCCGCTGGGGTCACGACGGTCCTAATGTCAGTGTGTGTGGGGTCACCCACCCGCTGGGGTTACGACGGTCCTAAGTCAGGGTGTATGGGGTCACCCACCCGCTGGGGTCACGACGGTCCTCAGGTCAGTGTGTGTGGGGTCACCCACCCACAGGGTTCACAACGGTCCTCAGGTCAGTGTGTGTGGGGTCACCCACCCTCTGGGGTCACGACGGTCCTCAGGTCAGTTTGTGTGGGGTCACCCACCCGCTGGGGTCACGACGGTCCTAGTGTCAGTGTGTGTGGGGTCACCCACACGCTGGGGTCACGACGGTCCTCAGGTCAGTGTGTGTGGGGTCACCCGCTTGGGTCACGACGGTCCTCAGGTCCGTGTGCGTGGGGTCACTTACCCACTGGGGTCACGACGGTGCTCAGGTCAGTGTGTGGGGTCCCCCGCTGGGATCACGTCGACGGTCCTCATATCAGTGTGTGTGGGGTCACTTACCCACTGGGGTCACAACGGTCTTCAGGTCAGTGTGTGTGCTGTAACCCGCTGGGGTCACGACGGTCCTCAGGTCAGTGTGTATGGGGTCACCTAACCCGCTGGGGTCACGACGGTCCTCAGGTCAGTGTGTGTGGGGTCACCCTCCCGCTGAGGTCACGACGGTCCTCAGGTCAGTGTGTGTGGGGTCACTCGATCACCCGCTGGGGTCACGACGGTCCTCAGGTCAGTGTGTGTGGAGTCACCCGCTGGGGTCACGACGGTCCTCAGGTCAGTGTGTGTGGGGTCACCCACCCGCTGGGGTCAGGACGGTCGTCAGGTCAGTGTGTGTGGGGTCACCCACCCGCTGTGGTAACGACGGTCCTCAGGTCAGTGTGTGGGGTCACCCACCCGCTGGGGTCACGACGGTCCTCAGGTCAGTGTGTGTGGGGTCACCCGCTGGGGTCACGACGGTCCTCAGAACAGTGTGTGTGTGTTCACCCGCTGGGGTCACGACGGTCCTCAGGTCAGTGTGTGTGGAGTCACCCGCTGGGGTCACGACGGTCCTCAGGTCAGTGTGTGTGGGGTCACCCGCTGGGGTCACGATAGTCCTCAGGTCAGTGTATGTGTGGTCACCCACCCGCTGGGGTCACTACGGTACTCAGGTCAGTGTGTGGCGCCACCCATCCGCTGGGGTCACGACGGTCCTAAGGTCAGTGTGTGTGGGGTCACCCGCTGGGGTCACGAAAGTCCTCAGGTCAGTGAGGGGTCACCCACCCGCTGAGGGCACGACGATCCTACGGTCAGTGTGTGTAGGGTCACCCGCTGAGGTCACGACGGTCCTCAGGACAGTGTGTGTGGGGTCACCCGCTGGGGTCACGACGGTCCTCAGGTCAGTGTGTATGTGGTCACCCACCAGCTGGGGTCACGACGGTCCTCAGGTCAGTGTGTGTGGGGTCACCCGCTGGGGTCACGACGGTCCTCAGGTCAGTGTGTATGTGGTCACCTACCCGCTGATGTCACGACAGTCCTCAGGTCAGTGTGTGGGGTCACCCACCCGCTGGGGTCACGATGGTCCTCAGGTCAGTGTGTGTGGGGTCACCCGCTGGGGTCACGACGGTCCTCAGGTCAGTGTGTGTGGGGTCACCCGCTGCGGTCACGACGGTCCTCAGGTCAGTGTGTATGTGGTCACCCACCCGCTGGGGTCACGACGGTCCTCAGGTCAGTGTGTGTGGGGTCACCCGCTGGGGTCACGACGGTCCTCAGATCAGTGTGTATGTGGTCACCTACCCGCTGGGGTCACGACAGTCCTCAGGTCAGTGTGTGTGGGGTCACCCGCTGGGGTCACGACGGTCCTCAGGTCAGTGTGTGTGGGGTCACCTGCCCGCTGGGGTCACGACAGTCCTCAGGTCAGTGTGTGTGGGGTCACCCACCCACTGGAGTCACGACGGTCCTCAGGTCAGTGTACTCACCTAGTTGTACTCACCTAGTTGTGCTTGCGGGGGTTGAGCTCTGGCTCTTTGGTCCCGCCTCTCAACTGTCAATCAACAGGTGTACAGGTTCCTGAGCCTATTGGGCTCTATCATATCTACACTTGAAACTGTGTATGGAGTCAGCCTCCACCACATCACTTCCTAATGCATTCCATTTGTCAACCACTCTGACACTAAAAAAGTTCTTTCTAATATCTCTGTGGCTCATTTGGGCACTCAGTTTCCACCTGTGTCCCCTTGTGCGTGTGCCCCTTGTGTTAAACAGCCTGTCTTTATCAACCCTGTCAATTCCCTTGAGGATCTTGAATGTGGTGATCATGTCCCCCCTAACTCTTCTGTCTTCCAACGAAGTGAGGTTTAATTCCCGTAGTCTCTCCTCGTAGCTCATACCTCTCAGCTCGGGTACTAGTCTGGTGGCAAACCTTTGAACCTTTTCCAGTTTAGTCTTATCCTTGACTAGATATGGACTCCATGCTGGTGCCGCATACTCCAGGATTGGTCTGACATATGTGGTATATAATGTTCTGAAAGATTCCTTACACAAGTTTCTAAAGGCCGTTCTTATGTTGGCCAACCTGGCATATGCTGCTGATGTTATCCTCTTGATATGAGCATCAGGGGACAGGTCTGGCGTGATATCAACCCCCAGGTCTTTCTCTCTCTCGGACTCTTGAAGTATTTCATCTCCCAAGTGATACCTTGTATCTGGTCTCCTGCTTCCTACCCTTATCTTCAATACATTACATTTGCTTGAATTAAACTCTAACAGCAATTTGTTCGACCATTCCTGCAGCTTTTCTAGGTCTTCTTGAAGCCTCAAGCTGTCCTCCTCTGTCTTAATCCTTCTCATAATTTTGGCGTCGTCAGCAAACTTTGAAAGGAATGAGTCTATACCCTCTGGGAGATCATTTACGTATATCAGAAACAGGATAGGTCCAAGTACAGAGCCCTGTGGGACTCCACTGGTGACTTCACGCCAGTCTGAGGTCTCACCCCTCACTGTAACTCTCTGCTTCCTATTGTTTAGGTACTCCCTTATCCACTGGAGCGCCCTACCAGTTACTCCTGGCTGTTTCTCTAGCTTATGCATCAACCTTTTATGGGGTACTGTGTCAAAGGCTTTCCGACAGTCCAAAAAAATGCAGTCCGCCCACCCTTCTCTTTCTTGTTTAATCTTTGTCACCTGATCGTAGAATTCTATCAATCCTGTAAGGCAAGATTTACCCTCCCTGAACCCATGTTGATGGGTTGTCACGAAGTCTCTTCTCTCCAGATGTGTTACTAGGTTTTTTCTCACAATCTTTTCCATCACCTTGCATGGTATACAAGTTAAGGACACTGGCCTGTAGTTCAGTGCCTCTTGTCTGTCACCCTTTTTGTATATTGGTACTACATTAGCAGTCTTCCATATTTCTGGTAGGTCCCCCGTTTCCAGTGACCTACTATACACTATGGAGAGTGGTAGGCAAAGTGCTCCTGCACACTCTTTCAATACCCATGGCGAGATTCCATCCGGCCCGACAGCTTTTCTCACATCCAGCTCCAATAGGTGCTTCTTGACCTCATCTCTTGTAATTTCGAACCTATCCAAGTTCACCTGGTTTGCTGCCACCTCTTCTAGCGCCGCGACATCTCCCTGTTCTATTGTAAAGACCTCCTGGAACCTTTTGTTGAGTTCTTCACACACCTCTTTGTCATTCTCTGTGTACCTGTCCTCGCCCACCCTAAGTTTCATCACCTGTTCCTTCACTGTTGTCTTCCTCCTGATTCGACTGTGTAGTAGCTTGGGTTCGGTCTTGGCTTTATTAGCTATATCATTTTCATACCTTTTCTCAGCTGCTCTTCTCACACTGACATACTCGTTCCTGGTTCTCTGGTATCTCTCTCTACTTTCTGGTGTTCTGTTATTACAGAAGTTCCTCCATGCCCTTTTGTTCCTCCATGCCCTTTTAGTGTGTGTGGGATCACCCGCTGGGGTCACGACGGTCCTCAGGTCAGTGTGTGTGGGGTCACCCACCCGCTGGGGTCACAACGGTTCTCAGGTCAGTGTGGGTGCTGTCACCCGTTGGGGTCACGACGGTCCTCAGGTCATTGTTTGTGGGGTCACCTAACCCGCTGGGGTCACGACGGTCCTCAGGTCAGTGTGTGTAGGGTCACCCACCCGCTGAGGTCACGACGGTCCTGAGGTCAGTGTATTTGGGGTCTCCCACCTGCTAGGATCACGACGGTCCTTAGGTCAGTGTGTGTTGGGTCACCCGCTGGGGACACGACGGTCCTCAGGTCAGTGTGTGTGGGGTCACCCACCCGCTGGGGTCACGATGGTCCTCAGGTCAGTGTGTGTGGGGTCACCCACCAGCTGGAGTCACGCCGGTCCTCAGGTCAGTGTGTGTGGGTTCACCCGCTGGGGTCACGACGGTCCTCAGGTCAGAGTGTGTGGGGTCACTCGCTGGGGTCACGACCGTCCTCAGGTCAGTGTGTGTGGGGTCACCCGCTGGGGACAAGACGGTCTTCAAGTCAGTGTGTTGGGTCACCCACCCGCTGGGGTCACGACGGCCCTCAGATCAGTGTGTGTTGGTTCAGCCGCTGGGGTCACGACGGTCCTCAGGTCAGTGTGTGTGGGGTCACCCACCCGCTGGGGTCACGAAGGTCCTCAAGTCAGTGTGTGTGGGGTCACCCGCTGGGGTCACGACGGTCCTCAGGTCAGTGTGTGTGGGGTCACCTACCCACTGGGGTCACGACGGTCCTCAGGTCAGTGTGTGTGGGGTCACCCGCTGGGGTCACGACGGTCCTCTGTTCAGAGTGTGTGGGGTCACCCGCTGGGGTCACGACGGTCCTCAGGTCAGTGTGTGTGGGTTCACCCACCCGCTGGGGTCACGACGGTCCTCAGGTCAGTGTGTGTGGTGTCACCCACGCGCTGGGGTCACGACGGTCCTCAGGTCAGTGTGTTTGGGGTCACCCGCTGGGGTCACGACGGTCCTCAGGACAGTGTGTGTGGGGTCACCCACTGGGGTCACGAAGGTCCTCAGGTCAGAGTGTGTGGGGTCACCCGCTGGGGTCACGACGGTCCTCAGGTCAGTGTGTGTGGGGTCACCCACCCGCTGGGGTCACGACGGTCCTCAGGACAGTGTGTGTGGGGTCACCCACTGGGGTCACGACGGTCCTCAGGTCAGTGTGTGTGTGGTCACCCACCCGCTGGGGTCACGACGGTCCTCAGGTCAGTGTGTGTGGGGTCACCCTCTAGGGTCACGACGGTCCTCAGGTCAGTGTGTGTAGGGTCACCCACCTGCTGAGGTCACGACGGTTACTCAGGGCAGTGTATGTGGGGTCACCCACCCGCTGGGGTCACGACGGTCCTAATGTCAGTGTGTGTGGGGTCACCCACCCGCTGGGGTTACGACGGTCCTAGGACAGGGTGTATGGGGTCACCCACCCGCAGGGGTCACGACGGTCCTGAGGTCAGTGTGTATGGGGTCACCAACCCACAGGGGTCACAACGGTCCTCAGGTCAGTGTGTGTGGGGTCACCCACACGCTGGGGTCACGACGGTCCTCAGGTCAGTGTGTGTGGGGTCACCCGCTTGGGTCACGACGGTCCTCAGGTCCGTGTGCGTGGGGTCACTTACCCACTGGGGTCACGACGGTCCTCAGGTCAGTGTGTGTGCGGTCACCCACCCGCAGGGGTCACGACCATCCTCAGGTCAGTGTGTGTGGGGTCACACTCTAGGGTCACACGGTCCTCAGGTCAGTGTGTGTGGGGTCACAAACCCGCTGGGGTCACGAAGGTCCTCAGGTCAGTGTGTGTGGGGTCACCCACCCACTGGGGTCACGACGGCCGTCAGGTCAGTGTGTGTGGGGTTACCCGCTGGGGTCACGACGGTCCTCAGGTCCGTGTGTGTGGGGTCACCTACCCACTGGGGCCACGACGATCCTCAGGTCAGTGTGTTCGGGGTCACCCGCTGGGGTCACGACGGTCCTTAGGTCAGTGTGTGTGGGGTCACCCGATGGGGTCACGACGGTCCTCAGGTCAGTGTGTGTGGGGTCACCCTCTAGGGTCACAACGGTCCTCAGGTCAGTGTGTGTAGGGTCACCCACCTGCTGAGGTCACGACGGTCCTCAGGTCAGTGTGTGTGGGGTCACCCACCCGCTGGGGTCACGACGGTTCTCAGGTCAGTGTGGGTGCTGTCACCCGTTGGGGTCACGACGGTCCTCAGGTCATTGTTTGTGGGGTCACCCACCCGCTGGGGTCACGACGGTCCTCAGGTCAGTGTGTGTAGGGTCACCCACCCGCTGGGGTCACGACGGTCCTCAGGTCAGTGTATTTGGGGTCTCCCACCTGCTGGGGTCACGACGGTCCTCAGGTCAGTGTGTGTTGGGTCACCCGCTGGGGACACGACGGTCCTCAGGTCAGTGTGTGTGGGGTCACCCACCCGCTGGGGTCACGACGGTCCTCAGGTCAGTGTGTGTGGGGTCACCCACCCGCTGGGGTCACGACGGTCCTCAGGTCAGTGTGTGTGGGGTCACTCGCTGGGGTCACGACGGTCCTCAGGTCAGTGTGTGTGGGGTCACCCGCTGGGGTCACGACGGTCCTCAGGTCAGTGTGTGTGGGTCACCCACCCGCTGGGGTCACGACGGTCCTCAGGACAGTGTGTGTGGGGTCAGCCGCTGGGGTCACGACGGTCCTCAGGTCAGTGTGTGTGGGGTCACCCACCGACTGGCGTCACGACGGTCCTCAGGTCAGTGTGTGTGGGGTCACCCGCTGGGGTCACGACGGTCCTCAGGTCAGTGTGTGTGGGGTCACCTACCCACTGGGGTCACGACGGTCCTCAGGTCAGTGTGTGTGGGGTCACTCGCTGGGGTCACGACGGTTCTCTGTTCAGTGTGTGTGGGGTCACCCGCTGGGGTCACGACGGTCCTCAGGTCAGTGTGTGTGGGTTCACCCACCCGCTGGGGTCACGACGGTCCTCAGGTCAGTGTGTGTGGGGTCACCCACGCGCTGGGGTCACGACGGTCCTCAGGTCAGTGTGTTTGGGGTCACCCGCTGGGGTCACGACGGTCCTCAGGTCAGTGTGTGTGGGGTCACCCGCTGGGGTCACGACGGTCCTCAGGTCAGAGTGTGTGGGGTCACCCGCTGGGGTCACGACGGTCCTCAGGTCAGTGTGTGTGGGTTCACCCACCCGCTGGGGTCACGACGGTCCTCAGGTCAGTGTGTGTGGGGTCACCCGCTGGGGTCACGACGGTCCTCAGGTCAGTGTGTGTGTGGTCACCCACCCGCTGGGGTCACGACGGTCCTCAGGTCAGTGTGTGTGGGGTCACCCGCTGGGGTCACGACGGTCCTCAGGTCAGTGTGTGTAGGGTCACCCACCTGCTGAGGTCACGACGGTCCTCAGGTCAGTGTGTGTGGGGTCACCCACCCGCTGGGGTCACGACGGTCCTCAGGTCAGTGTGTGTGGGGTCACCCACCCGCTGGGGTCACGACGGTCCTCAGGTCAGTGTGTGTGGGGTCACCCACCCGCAGGGGTCACGACGGTCCTCAGGTCAGTGTGTATGGGGTCACCACCCACTGGGGTCACGACGGTCCTCAGGTCAGTGTGTGTGGGGTCACCCACACGCTGGGGTCACGACGGTCCTCAGGTCAGTGTGTGTGGGGTCACCCGCTTGGGTCACGACGGTCCTCAGGTCCGTGTGCGTGGGGTCACTTACCCACTGGGGTCACGACGGTCCTCAGGTCAGTGTGTGTGCGGTCACCCACCCGCAGGGGTCACGACCATCCTCAGGTCAGTGTGTGTGGGGTCACACTCTAGGGTCACACGGTCCTCAGGTCAGTGTGTGTGGGGTCACAAACCCGCTGGGGTCACGAAGGTCCTCAGGTCAGTGTGTGTGGGGTCACCCACCCACTGGGGTCACGACGGCCGTCAGGTCAGTGTGTGTGGGGTTACCCGCTGGGGTCACGACGGTCCTCAGGTCAGTGTGTGTGGGGTCACCTACCCGCTGGGGTCACGACGGTCCTCAGGTCAGTGTGTGTGGGGTCACCCACCCGCTGGGGTCACGACGGTCCTCAGGTCAGTGTGTGTTGGGTCACCCGCTGGGGTCACGACGGTCCTCAGGTCAGTGTGTGTGGGGTCACCCGCTTAGGTCACGACGGTCCTCAGGTCAGTGTGTGTGGGGTCACCCACCTGCTGAGGTCACGACGGTCCTCAGGTCAGTGTGTGTGGGGTCACCCACCCGCTGGGGTCACGACGGTCCTCAGGTCAGTGTGTGTGGGGTCACCCACCCGCTGGGGTCACGACGGTCCTCAGGTCAGTGTGTATGGGGTCACCCACCCGCTGGGGTCACGACGGTCCTCAGGTCAGTGTGTGTGGGGTCACCCACCCGCTGGGGTCACGACGGTCCTCAGGTCAGTGTGTGTGGGGTCACCCACCCGCTGGGGTCACGACGGTCCTCAGGTCAGTTTGTGTGGGGTCACCCACCCGCTGGGGTCACGACGGTCCTCAGGTCAGTGTGTGTGGGGTCACCCGCTTTGGTCACTACGGTCCTCAGGTCCGTGTGCGTGGGGTCACCTACCCACTGGGGTCACGACGGTCCTCAGGTCAGTGTGTGGGGTCACCCGTTGGGGTCACGACGGTCCTCATTTCAGTGCGTGTGGGGTCACCCACCCGCTGCTGTCACGACGGTCCTCAGGTCAGTGTGTGTGGGGTCACCCGCTGGGATCATGACGGTCCTCAGGTCTGTGTGTGTGGGGTCACCCACCCGCTGGGGTCATAACGGTCCTCAGGTCAGTGTGTGTGGGGTCACCCGCTGGGGTCACGACGGTCCTGAGGTCAGTGTGTGTGGGGTCACCCGCTGGGGTCACGACAGTCCTGAGGTCAGTGTTTGTGGGGTCAACTACCCACTGGGGTCACGGCGGTCCTCAGGTAAGAGTGTGTGGGGTCACCCACCCGCTGGGGTCACAAAGGTCCTCAGGTCAGTGTTTGTGGGGTCACCTACCTACTGGGGTCACGACGGTCCTCAGGTCAGTGTGTGTGGGGTCACCTACCCACTGGGACCACGACGGTCCTCAGGTCAGAGTGTGTGGGGTCAACCGCTGGGGTCACGACGGTCGTCTGGTCAGTGTGTGTAGGGTCACTCGCTGGGGTCACGACGGTCCTCAGGTCAATGTGTGTGCGGTCACCCACCCGCTGGGGTCACGACGGTCCTCAGGTCAGTGTGTGTTGGGTCACCCTTTAGGGTCACGACGGTCCTCAGGTCAGTGTGTGTGGGGTCACCCACCCCCAGGGGTCACAACGGTCCTCAGGTCAGTGTGTGTGGGGTCACCTACCCACTGGGGTCACGACGGTCCTCAGGTCAGTTTGCGTTGGGTCACCCACCCGCTGGGGTAACGACGGTCCTCAGGTCAGTCCGGGGCTTAGCGTCCCCGCGGGGGTCGTCGACTAGGCCTCCTGGTTGCCGGACTGATCAACCAGGGGTCACGACGGTCCTCAGGTCAGTGTGTGTGGGGTCTGCCGCTTGGGTCACGATGGTCATCAGGTCCGTGTGCGTGGGGTCACCTACCCACTGGTCTCACGACGGTCCTCAGGTCAATGTGTGTGGGGTCACCCGCTGGGGTAACGACGGTCCTCAGATCAGTGTGTGTGGGGTCACCCACCCGCTAGGGTCACGACGGTCCTCAGGTCAGTGTGTGTGGGGGTCACCCACCCGTTGGGGTAACGACGGTCCTCAGGTCAGTGCGTGTGGGGTCACCCACCCGCTGGGGTCACGACGGTCCTCTGGTCAGTGTGTGTGGGGTCACCCGCTGGGGTCACGACGGTCCTCAGGTCAGTGTGGGGTCACCCGCTGGGGTCACGACGGTCCTCAGGTCAGTGTGTGTGGGGTCACCCGCTGGGGTCACGACGGTCCTCAGGTCAGTGTGTGTGGGGTCACCCACCCGCTGGGGTCACGACGGTCCTCAGGTCAGTGTGTGTGGGGTCACCCACCCGTTGAGGTAACGAAGGTCCTCAGGTCAGTGTGAGTGGGGTCACCCTCCCGCTGGGGTCACGACGGTCGTCAGGTCAGTGTGTGTAGGGTCACCCGCTTGGGTCACGACGGTCCTCAGGTCAGTGTGTCTGGGGTCACCCGCTGGGGTCACGACGGTCCTCAGGTCAGTGTGTGTGGGGTCACCTACCCGCTGGGGACACGACGGTCTTCAGGTCAGTGTGCTGGGTCACCCACCTGCTGGGGTCACGACGGCCCTCAATTCAGTGTGTGTTGGGTCACACGCTGGGGTCACAACGGTCCTCAGGTCAGTGTGTGTGGGGTCACCCACCCGCTGGGGTCACGACGGTATTCAGATCATTGTGTGTGTGGGGTCACCCGCTGGGGTCACGACGGTTCTCAGGTCAGTGTGTGTGTGGGGTCACCCACCCGTTGGGGTCACGACGGTCCTCTGGTCGGTGTGTGTGGGGTCACCTTCCCGCTGGGGTCACGACAGTCCTTAGGTTAGTGTGCGAGGGGTTAGCCACCCGCTGGGGTCACGACGGTTCTCAGTTTAGTGTGTGTGGGGTCACTAGCTGGGGTCACGACGGTCCTCAGGTCAGTGTGTGTGGGGTCACCCACCCGCTGGGGTCACGACGGTCCTCTGGTCAGTGTGTGTGGGGTCACCCGCTGGGGTCACGACGGTCCTCAGGTCAGTGTGTGTGGGGTCACCCGCTGGGGTCACGACGGTCCTCAGTTCAGTGTGTGTGGGGTCACCCGCTGGGGTCCCGACAGTCTTCAGGTCAGTGTGGGGTCACCCGCTGGGGTCACGACGGTCCTCAGGTCTGTGTGTATTGGGTCACCCACCACTGGGGTCACGACGGTCCTCAGGTCAGTGTGTGTGGCTCACCCACCCGCTGGGGTCACGACGGTCCTCAGGTCAGTGTGTGTTGTGTCACCCACGCGTGGGGTCACGACGGTCCTCAGGTCAGTGTGTATGGGGTCACCCGCTGGGGTCACGACGGTCCTCAGGACAGTGTGTGTGGGGTCACCCGCTGGGGTCACGACGGTCCTCAGGTCAGTGTGTGTGGGGTTACCTACCCACTTGGGTCACGACGGTCCTCAGGTCAGTGTGTGTGGGGTCACTCGCTGGGGTCACGACGGTCCTCTGTTCAGTGTGTGTGGGGTCACCCGCTGGGGTCACGACGGTCCTCAGGTCAGTGTGTGTGGGGTCACCCACCCGCTGGGGTCACGACGGTCCTCAGGTCAGTGTGTGTGGGGTCACCCACCCGCTGGGGTCACGACGGTCCTCAGGTCAGTGTGTGTGGGGTCACCCACCCGCTGGGGTCACGACGGTCCTCAGGTCAGTGTGTGTGGGGTCACCCGCTGGGGTCACGACGGTCCTCAGGTCAGTGTGTGTGGGGTCACCCACCCGCTGGGGTCACGACGGTCCTCAGGTCAGTGTGTGTGGGGTCACCCACCCGCTGGGGTCACGACGGTCCTCAGGTCAGTGTGTGTGGGGTCACCCACCCGCTGGGGTCACGACGGTCCTCAGGTCAGTGTGTGTGGGGTCACCCGCTGGGGTCACGACGGTCCTCAGGTCAGTGTGTGTGGGGTCACCCGCTGGGGTCACGACGGTCCTCAGGTCAGTGTGTGTGGGGTCACCCACCCGCTGGGGTCACGACGGTCCTCAGGTCAGTGTGTGTGGGGTCACCCACCCGCTGGGGTCACGACGGTCCTCAGGTCAGTGTGTGTGGGGTCACCCACCCGCTGGGGTCACGACGGTCCTCAGGTCAGTGTGTGTGGGGTCACCCACCCGCTGGGGTCACGACGGTCCTCAGGTCAGTGTGTGTGGGGTCACCCGCTGGGGTCACGACGGTCCTCAGGTCAGTGTGTGTGGGGTCACCCGCTGGGGTCACGACGGTCCTCAGGTCAGTGTGTGTGGGGTCACCCACCCGCTGGGGTCACGACGGTCCTCAGGTCAGTGTGTGTGGGGTCACCCACCCGCTGGGGTCACGACGGTCCTCAGGTCAGTGTGTGTGGGGTCACCCGCTGGGGTCACGACGGTCCTCAGGTCAGTGTGTGTGGGGTCACCCACCCGCTGGGGTCACGACGGTATTCAGATCATTGTGTGTGTGGGGTCACCCGCTGGGGTCACGACGGTCCTCAGGTCAGTGTGTGTGGGGTCACCCACCCGCTGGGGTCACGACGGTCCTCAGGTCAGTGTGTGTGGGGTCACCCACCCGCTGAGGTAACGAAGGTCCTCAGGTCAGTGTGTGTGGGGTCACCCACCCGCTGGGGTCACGACGGTCCTCAGGTCAGTGTGTGTGGGGTCACTAGCTGGGGTCACGACGGTCCTCAGGTCAGTGTGTGTGGGGGTCACCCACCCGCTGGGGTCACGACGGTCCTCTGGTCAGTGAGTGTGGGGTCACCTGCTGGGGTCACGATGGTCCTCAGGTCAGTGTGTGTGGGTTCACCCGCTGGGGTCACGACGGTCCTCAGTTCAGTGTGTGTGGGGTCACCCGCTGGGGTCCCGACAGTCTTCAGGTCAGTGTGGGGTCACCCGCTGGGGTCACGACGGTCCTCAGGTCTGTGTGTGTTGGGTCACCCACCGCTGGGGTCACGACGGTCCTCAGGTCAGTGTGTGTGGGGTCACCCACCCGCTGGGGTCACGACGGTCCTCAGGTCAGTGTGTGTTGTGTCACCCACGCGTGGGGTCACGACGGTCCTCAGGTCAGTGTGTGTGGGGTCACCCGCTGGGGTCACGACGGTCCTCAGGTCAGTGTGTGTGGGGTCACCCGCTGGGGTCACGACGGTCCTCAGGTCAGTGTGTGTGGGGTCACCCACCCGCTGGGGTCACGACGGTCCTCAGGTCAGTGTGTGTGGGGTCACCCGCTGGGGTCACGACGGTCCTCAGGTCAGTGTGTGTGGGGTCACCCGCTGGGGTCACGACGGTCCTCAGGTCAGTGTGTGTGGGGTCACCCACCCGCTGGGGTCACGACGGTCCTCAGGTCAGTGTGTGTGGGGTCACCCACCCGCTGGGGTCACGACGGTCCTCAGGCCAGTGTGTGTGGGGTCACCCGCTGGGGTCACGACGGTCCTCAGGTCAGTGTGTGTGGGGTCACCTTCTGGGGTCATGACGGTCCTCAGGTCAGGGTGTATGGGGTCAACCACCCGATGGGGTCACGACGGTCCTCAGGTCAGTGTGTGTGGGGTCACCCACCCGCTGGGGTCACGACGGTCCTCAGGTCAGTGTGTGTGGGGTCACCCACCCGCTGGGGTCACGACGGTCCTCAGGTCAGTGTGTGTGGGGTCACCCACCCGCTGGGGTCACGACGGTCCTCAGGTCAGTGTGTGTGGGGTCACCCGCTGGGGTCACGACGGTCCTCAGGTCAGTGTGTGTGGGGTCACTGGGGTCACGACGGTCCTCACTGGGGTCACGACGGTCACTCAGTCCTCAGTGTGTGTGGGGTCACCCACCCGCTGGGGTCACGACGGTCCTCAGGTCAGTGTGTGTGGGGTCACTTACCCGCTGGGGTCACGACGGTCCTCAGGTCAGTGTGTGTGGTGTCACCCGCTGGGGTCACGACGGTCCTCAGGTCAGTGTGTGTGGGGTCACCCACCCGCTGGGGTCACGACGGTCCTCAGGTCAGTGTGTGTGGGGTCCACCCGCTGGGGTCACGACGGTCCTCAGGTCACGACGGTCCTCAGGTGTGTGTGGGGTCACCCGCTGGGGTCACGACGGTCCTCAGGTCAGTGTGTGGGGTCACCCGCTCTGGGGTCACGACGGTCCTCAGGTCAGTGTGTGTGGGGTCACCCACCCGCTGGGGTCAGGTCGGTCCTCAGGTCAGTGTGTGTGGGGTCAGTGCACCCACCCGCTGGGGTAACGACGGTCCTCAGGTCAGTGTGTGGGGTCACCCACCCGCTGGGGTCACGACGGTCCTCAGGTCAGTGTGTGTGGGGTCACCCGCTGGGGTCACGACGGTCCTCAGGTCAGTGTGTGTGGGGTCACCCGCTGGGGTCACGACGGTCCTCAGGTCAGTGTGTGTGGGGTCACCCGCTGGGGTCACGACGGTCCTCAGGTCAGTGTGTGGGGGTGGGACGAGTCACCCGCTGCTGGGGTCACGACGGTCCTGAGGTCAGTGTGTGTGGGGTCACCCACCCGCTGGGGTCATGACGGCCCTCAGGTCAGTGTGTGTGGGGTCACCCGCTGGGGTCACAACGGTCCTCAGGTCAGTGTGTGTGGGGTCACCCACCCGCTGGGGTCACGAAGGTCCTCAGGTCAGTGTGTGTGTGGGGTCACCCACCGACTGGGGTCACGACGGTCCTCAGGTCAGTGTGTGTGGGGTCACCCGCTGGGGTCACGACGGTCCTCAGGTCAGTGTGTGTGGGGTCACCTACCCACTGGGGTCACGACGGTCCTCAGGTCAGCGTGTGTGGGGTCACCCGCTGGGGTCACGACGGTCCTTAGGTCAGTGTGTGTGCGGTCACCCACCCGCTGGGGTCACGACGGTCCTCAGGACAGTGTGTGTGGGGTCACCCGCTGGGGTCACGACGGTCCTCAGGTCAGTGTGTGTGGGGTCACCCACCCGCTGGGGTCACGACGGTCCTCAGGTCAGTGTGTGTGGGGTCACCCGCTGGGGTCACGACGGTCCTCTGGTCAGTGTGTTTGTGGTCACCTACCCGCTGGGGTCACGACAGTCCTCAGGTCAAGGTGTGGGGTCACCCACCCGCTGGGGTCACGACGGTCCTCAGGTCAGTGTGTGTGGGGTCACGCGCTGGGGTCACGACGGTCCTCAGGTCAGTGTGTGTGGGGTCACCCACCCGCTGGGGTCACGACGGTCCTCAGGTCAGTGTGTGTGGGGTCACCCACCCGCTGGGGTCACGACGGTCCTCAGATCAGTGTGTGTGGGGTCACCCGCTGGGGTCACGACGGTCCTCAGGTCAGTGTGTGTGGGGTCACCCACCCGCTGGGGTCACGACGGTCCTCAGGTCAGTGTGTGTGGGGTCACCCACCCGCTGGGGTCACGACGGTCCTCAGGTCAGTGTGTGTGGGGTCACCCACCCGCTGGGGTCACGACGGTCCTCAGGTCAGTGTGTGTGGGTTCACCCGCTGGGGTCACGACGGTCCTCAGGTCAGTGTGTGTGGGGTCACCCACCCGCTGGGGTCACGACGGTCCTCAGGTCAGTGTGTGTGGGGAGTCACCCGCTGGGGTCACGACGGTCCTCAGGTCAGTGTGTGTGGGGTCACCCACCCGCTGGGGTCACGCGGTCCTCAGGTCAGTGTGTTGGGTCGCCCACCCGCTGGGGTCACGACGGTCCTCAGGTCAGTGTGTGTGGGGTCACCCGCTGGGGTCACGACGGTCCTCAGATCAGTGTGTGTGGGGTCACCCACCCGCTGGGGTCACGACGGTCCTCAGGTCAGTGTGTGTGGGGTCACCCGCTGGGGTCACGACGGTCCTCAGGTCAGTGTGTGTGGGGTCACCCACCCGCTGGGGTCACGACGGTCCTCAGGCCAGTGTGTGTGGGGTCACCCGCTGGGGTCACGACGGTCCTCAGGTCAGTGTGTGTGGGGTCACCCGCTGGGGTCACGACGGTCCTCAGGTCAGTGTGTGTGGGGTCACCCACCCGCTGGGGTCACGACGGTCCTCAGGTCAGTGTGTGGGGTCACCCACGCGCTGGGGTCACGACGGTCCTCAGGTCAGTGTGTGTGGGGTCACCCGCTGGGGTCACGACGGTCCTCAGGTCAGTGTGTGTGGGGTCACCCTCTGGGGTCATGACGGTCCTCAGGTCAGTGTGTGGTGTAACCCACCCGCTGGGGTCACGACAGTCCTCAGGTCAGTGTGTGTGGGGTCACCCACCCGCTGGGGTCACGACGGTCCTCAGGTCAGTGTGTGTGGTGTCACCCACCCGCTGGGGTCACGACAGTCCTCAGGTCAGTGTGTGTGGGGGTCACCCACCCGCTGGGGTCACGATCTTCCTCAGGTTAGTGTGTGTGGGGTCACCCACCCGCTGGGGTCACGACGGTCCTCAGGTCAGTGTGTGTGGGGTCACCCGCTGGGGTCACGACGGTCCTCAGGTCAGTGTGTGTGGGGTCACCCGCTGGGGTCACGACGGTCCTCAGATCAGTGTGTGTGGGGTCACCCGCTGGGGTCACGACGGTCCTCAGGTCAGTGTGTGTGGGGTCACCCGCTGGGGTCACGACGGTCCTCAGGTCAGTGTGTGTGGGGTCACCCACCCGCTGGGGTCACGACGGTCCTCAGGTCAGTGTGTGTGGGGTCACCCACCCGCTGGGGTCACGACGGTCCTCAGGTCAGTGTGTGTGGGGTCACCCACCCGCTGGGGTCACGACGGTCCTCAGGTCAGTGTGTGTGGGGTCACCCGCTGGGGTCACGACGGTCCTCAGGTCAGTGTGTGTGGGGTCACCTACCCGCTGGGGTCACGACGGTCCTCAGGTCAGCGTGTGTGGGGTCACCCGCTGGGGTCACGACGGTCCTTAGGTCAGTGTGTGTGGGGTCACCCGCTGGGTTCACGACGGTCCTCAGGTCACTGTGTGTGGGTTCACCCACCCGCTGGGGTCACGACGGTCCTCAGGTCAGTGTGTGTGGTGTCACCCACGCGCTGGGGTCACGACGGTCCTCAGGTCAGTGTGTTTGGGGTCACCCGCTGGGGTCACGACGGTCCTCAGGTCAGTGTGTGTGGGGTCACCCACCCGCTGGGGTCACGACGGTCTCAGGTCTGTCGTGATCACCCGCTGGGGTCACGACGGTCCTCAGGTCATGGTGTGGGGGGTGATCAGTGGGTGGGTCATGGCGGTCCTCAGGTCAGTATTGGGTCACCCGCTGTGGTCTCGACGGTCCTCTGGTCAGTGTGTGTGGGGTCACCCACCCGCTGGGGTCACGACGGTCCTCAGGTCAGTGTGTTGGGTCACGGCGGTCCTCAGGTCAGTGTGAGGGGTCACCAGCTGGGGTCATGGCGGTCCTCAGGTCAGTGTGTGGGGTCACCAGCTGAGGTCATGGCGGTCCTCAGGTCAGTGTGTGGGGTCACGGCGGTCCTCAGGTCAGTGTGTGGGGTCAGCTGCTGGGGTCACGACGGTCCTCAGATCAGTGTGGGATCACCCGCTAGTGTCACGACGATCCACAAGTCAGTTTGTGGGGTCACCCACCCGCTGGGGTCACGACGGTCCTCTGATCAGTGCGTGGGGTCACCCACTGGGGTCACGACGGTCCTCAGGTCAGTGTGTGGGGTCACCCACCCGATTGGGTCACGACGGTCCTCAGGTCAGTGTGTGTGGGGTCACCCGCTGGGGTCACGACGGTCCTCAGGTCAGTGTGTGGGGTCACCCACCCGCTTGGGTCACGACGGTCCTCTGGTCAGTGTGTTTGGGTCACCCGCTGGGGTCACGACGGTCCTCAGGTCAATGTGTGTGGGGTCACCCACCAGCTGGGGTAGGTTATATATATTGAGGTTATATTGAGATGATTTCGGGGCTTTAGTGTCCCCGCGGCCCGGTCCTTGACCAGGCCTCTACCCCCAGGAAGCAGCCCGTGACAGATGACTAACACCCAGGTACCTATTTACTGCTAGGTAACAGGGGCATTCAGGGTGAAAGAAACTTTGCCCATTTGTTTCTGCCTCGTGCGGGAATCGAACCCGCGCCACAGAATTACGAGTCCTGCGCGCTATCCACCAGGCTAGGGGTCACGACAGTTCTCAGGTCAGTTTGTGTGGGGTCACCTGCTGGGGTCACGACGGTCCTCAGGTCAGTGTGTGTGGGGTCACTCACCCGCTGGCGTCACGGCGGTCCTCAGGTCAGTGTGTGTGGGGTCACCCACCCGCTGTGGTCGCGACGGTCGTCAGGTCAGTATGTGTGGGGTCACCCACCCGCTGGGGTCACGGCGATCCTCAGGTCAGTGTGTGGGGTCACGATGCTCCTCAGGTCAGTGTGTGGGGTCACCCACCCGCTTAGGACACGACGGTCCTCAGGTCAGTGTGTGTGGGGTCACCCGCTGTGGTCACAACGGTCCTCAGGTCAGTGTGTGTGGGGTCACTCACCCGCTGGGGTCACGGCGGTACTCAGGTCAGTGTGTGGGATCACCCGCTGGGGTCACGACGGTCCTCAGGTCAGTGTGTGTGGGGTCACCCTCTTGGGTCATGGCGGTCCTCAGGAGAGTGTGTGTGGGGTCACCCACCCGCTGGGGTCACGACGGTCCTCAGGTCAGTGTGTGTGGGGTCACTCACCCCCCTGGGGTCACGAAGGTCCTCAGGTCAGTGTACTCACCTAGTTGTACTCACCTAGTTGTGTTTGCGGGGTTGAGCTCTGGCTCTTTGGTCCCGCCTCTCAACTGTCAATCAACAGGCGTACAGATTCCTGAGCCTATTGGGCTCTATCATATCTACACTTGAAACTGTGTATGGAATCAGTCTCCACCCAGCAAACAATTTTAGGTTGCCACAACATATCTGGAAAGTATTTGAAAGTATTGGAAACGTTTGTTTTATCGTATCAGATACGATATTGTGTGTGGACTTAAATAGGTTTCCAAAACTTATAACCAAGACATATGTATCTAACACTAATTTGAGATGTTGTGGCAACTTTACACTCCTAACATGAGTCATTCATAATCCATTCATATACCAATATGAATCTCTTATGAAAGGTTTGAGCCAATAATCTGAACCCTTTTCACATCTTTGTGTTTAAAGTTAAATTTCTTGAAATTAAATTATATTTTATATTATATTATTTTTGTTATATTTTATATTATATTATTTTTATTATATTTTATATTATATTATTTTATTATATTTTATATTATATTATTTTTATTATATTTTATATTATATTATTTTTATTATATTTTATATTATATTATTTTTATTATATTTTATATTATATTATTATTTTCAATTTAAATTTTAAAACCAATTTAAGGGTAAAAAAAATCTAATAATTTATATTTCTTTTATTATTTACTAACAATTATAATTATTTACTAACGGAGAGAGGGGAGGCTGTACGGCGAAGAGTGGCGGCGGTGGCAGACAGTGGCGGCGGTGGCGGATAGTGGCGGCGGGCGGACAGTGGCGGCGGGCGGACAGTGGCGGCGGCGGGCGGACAGTGGCGGCGGGCGGACAGTGGCGGCGGTGGCGGATAGTGGCGGCGGGCGGACAGTGGCGGCGGTGGCGGATAGTGGCGGCGGGCGGACAGTGGCGGCGGGCGGACAGTGGCGGCGGGCGGACAGTGGCGGCTGTGGCGGATAGTGGCGGCGGGCGGACAGTGGCGGCGGCGGGCGGACAGTGGTGGCGGCGGGCGGACAGTGGTGGCGGTGGCAGACAGTGGTGGCGGTGGCGGACAGTGGCGGCGGTGGCGGACAGTGACGGCGGTGGCGGACAGTGGCGGCGGTGGCGGACAGTGGCGGCGGTGGCGGACAGTGGCGGCGGTGGCGGACACTGGCGGCTGTGTCTGGCGGTGGTGGCGGGCGGTGGCGGGTGGCGGCGTCTGTTATGAGTGGTGGCGGCTGGCGGTGGTGGGTGGTGGCGGCGGTGGTGGTGGGTGGTGGTGGCGGCGGCGGCTGGTGGTGGTGGGTGGTGGCGGCGGTGGTGGGTGGTGGTGGCGGCGGTGGTGGTGGGTGGTGGTGGCGGCGGTGGCTGGTGGTGGTGGGTGGTGGCGGCGGTGGTGGTGGGTGGTGGTGGCTGTGGTGGGTGGTGGCGGTTGTGTCGGCGGCGGCTGTGGTGGGTGGTGGCGGCGGCGGCGGTGATGGGTGGTGGCGGCGGCGGTGGTGGTGGGTGGTGGTGGCGGCGGCGGTGATGGGTGGTGGCGGCGGTGGTGGTGGGTGGTGGTGGCGGCGGCGGCTGGTGGTGGTGGGTGGTGGTGGTGGGTGGTGGCGGCGGGTGGCGGTGGTGGGTGGCGGTGGCTGGTGGCGGGTGGCGGCTGGTGGTGGGTGGTGGCGGCTGGTGGTGGGTGGCGGCTGGTGGTGGGTGGCGGGTGGCGGCGGGTGGCGGCTGGTGGTGGGTGGCGGTGGCGGCGGGTGGCGGCTGGTGGTGGGTGGCGGGTGGCGGCGGGTGGCGGCTGGTGGTGGGTGGTGGCAGGTGGCGGCTGGTGGTGGCTGGTGGCGGCTGGTGGTGGGTGGTGGCGGCGGGTGGTGAGTGGCGGTGGTGGGTGGCGGTGGCTGGTGGCGGGTGGCGGCTGGTGGCGGGTGGTGGCGGGTGGCGGCTGGTGGTGGGTGGTGGCGGGTGGCAGCTGGTGGTGGGTGGTGGCGGGTGGCGGCTGGTGGTGGGTGGTGGCGGGTGGCGGCTGGTGGTGGGTGGCGGGTGGCGGGTGGCGGCGGGTGGTGGGTGGTGGCGGCGGGTGGTGAGTGGCGGTGGTGGGTGGCGGTGGCTGGTGGCGGGTGGCGGCTGGTGGCGAGTGGCGGCTGGTGGTGGGTGGTGGCGGCTGGTGGTGGGTGGTGGCGGGTGGCGGCTGGTGGTGGGTGGCGGCTGGTGGTGGGTGGCGGGTGGCGGCTGGTGGTGGGTGGCGGGTGGCGGGTGGCGGCTGGTGGCGGGTGGCGGCGGGTGGCGGCTGGTGGTGGGTGGTGGCGGCTGGTGGTGGGTGGCGGGTGGCGGCGGGTGGTGGGTGGTGGCGGCGGGTGGTGAGTGGCGGAGGTGGGTGGCGGTGGCTGGTGGCGGGTGGCGGCTGGTGGCGGGTGGTGGCGGGTGGCGGCTGGTGGTGGGTGGTGGCGGGTGGCAGCTGGTGGTGGGTGGTGGCGGGTGGCGGCTGGTGGTGGGTGGTGGCGGGTGGCGGCTGGTGGTGGGTGGCGGGTGGCGGGTGGCGGCGGGTGGTGGGTGGTGGCGGCGGGTGGTGAGTGGCGGTGGTGGGTGGCGGTGGCTGGTGGCGGGTGGCGGCTGGTGGTGGCGGGTGGCGGCTGGTGGTGGGTGGTGGCGGGTGGTGGCTGGTGGTGGGTGGTGGTGGGTGGTGGCGGGTGGCGGCTGGTGGTGGGTGGCGGGTGGCGGCGGGTGGTGGGTGGTGGCGGCGGGTGGTGAGTGGCGGAGGTGGGTGGCGGTGGCTGGTGGCGGGTGGCGGCTGGTGGCGGGTGGTGGCGGGTGGCGGCTGGTGGTGGGTGGTGGCGGGTGGCAGCTGGTGGTGGGTGGTGGCGGGTGGCGGCTGGTGGTGGGTGGTGGCGGGTGGCGGCTGGTGGTGGGTGGCGGGTGGCGGGTGGCGGCGGGTGGTGGGTGGTGGCGGCGGGTGGTGAGTGGCGGTGGTGGGTGGCGGTGGCTGGTGGCGGGTGGCGGCTGGTGGCGAGTGGCGGCTGGTGGTGGGTGGTGGCGGCTGGTGGTGGGTGGTGGCGGGTGGCGGCTGGTGGTGGGTGGCGGCTGGTGGTGGGTGGCGGGTGGCGGCTGGTGGTGGGTGGCGGGTGGCGGGTGGCGGGTGGCGGCTGGTGGCGGGTGGCGGCGGGTGGCGGCTGGTGGTGGGTGGTGGCGGCTGGTGGTGGGTGGCGGGTGGCGGCGGGTGGTGGGTGGTGGCGGCGGGTGGTGAGTGGCGGTGGTGGGTGGCGGTGGCTGGTGGCGGGTGGCGGCTGGTGGTGGCGGGTGGCGGCTGGTGGTGGGTGGTGGCGGGTGGTGGCTGGTGGTGGGTGGTGGTGGGTGGTGGCGGGTGGCGGCTGGTGGTGGGTGGCGGGTGGCGGCGGGTGGTGGGTGGTGGCGGCGGGTGGTGAGTGGCGGTGGTGGGTGGCGGTGGCTGGTGGCGGGTGGCGGCTGGTGGCGGGTGGTGGCGGGTGGCGGCTGGTGGTGGGTGGTGGCTGGTGGTGGGTGGTGGCGGGTGGCGGCTGGTGGTGGGTGGCGGGTGGCGGCGGGTGGTGGGTGGTGGCGGCGGGGTGGTGAGTGGCGGTGGTGGCTGGTGGTGGCTGGTGGCGGGTGGCGGCTGGTGGTGGGTGGTGGCGGCGGGTGGTGAGTGGCGGTGGTGGGTGGCGGTGGCTGGTGGCGGGTGGCGGCTGGTGGCGGGTGGTGGCGGGTGGCGGCTGGTGGTGGGTGGTGGCGGGTGGCGGCTGGTGGTGGGTGGTGGCGGGTGGCGGCTGGTGGTGGGTGGCGGGTGGCGGCGGGTAGTGGGTGGTGGCGGCGGGTGGTGAGTGGCGGTGGTGGGTGGCGGTGGCTGGTGGCGGGTGGCGGCTGGTGGTGGGTGGTGGCGGGTGGCGGCTGGTGGTGGGTGGTGGCGGCTGGTGGTGGGTGGTGGCGGGTGGCGGCTGGTGGTGGGTGGCGGCTGGTGGTGGGTGGCGGGTGGCGGCGGGTGGCGGCTGGTGGTGGGTGGCGGGTGGCGGGTGGCGGGTGGCGGCTGGTGGCGGGTACCGGCGGGTGGCGGCTGGTGGTGGGTGGTGGCGGCTGGTGGTGGGTGGCGGGTGGCGGCGGGTGGTGGGTGGTGGCGGCGGGTGGTGAGTGGCGGTGGTGGGTGGCGGTGGCTGGTGGCGGCTGGTGGTGGCGGGTGGCGGCTGGTGGTGGGTGGTGGCGGGTGGCGGCTGGTGGTGGGTGGTGGTGGGTGGTGGCGGGTGGCGGCTGGTGGTGGGTGGCGGGTGGCGGCGGGTGGCGGGTGGCGGCGGGTGGTGGGTGGTGGCGGGTGGCGGCTGTTGGTGGGTGGCGGCTGGTGGTGGGTGGTGGCGGGTGGTGGCGGCTGGTGGTGGGTGGTGGCGGGTGGCGGCTGGTGGTGGGTGGCGGCTGGTGGTGGGTGGCGGGTGGCGGCGGGTGGTGGGTGGTGGCGGCGGGTGGTGAGTGGCGGTGGTGGGTGGCGGCGGGTGGCGGCTGGTGGTGGGTGGTGGCGGGTGGCGGCTGGTGGTGGGTAGCGGGTGGCGGCGGGTGGTGGGTGGTGGCGGCGAGTGGTGAGTGGCGGTGGTGGGTGGCGGTGGCTGGTGGCGGGTGGCGGCTGGTGGTGGGTGGTGGGTGGTAACGGGTGGCGGCTGGTGGTGGGTGGTGGCGGGTGGCGGCTGGTGGTGGGTGGTGGCGGGTGGTGGCGGCTGGTGGTGGGTGGTGGCGGGTGGCGGCTGGTGGTGGGTGGCGGCTGGTGGTGGGTGGCAGGTGGCGGCTGGTGGTGGGTGGCGGGTGGCGGCGGGTGGCGGCTGGTGGTGGGTGGCGGGTGGCGGCGGGTGGCGGCTGGTGGTGGGTGGTGGCAGGTGGCGGCTGGTGGTGGGTGGTGGCGGGTGGCGGGTGGCGGCTGGTGGTGGGTGGCGGCTGGTGGTGGGTGGCGGCTGGTGGCGGGTGGCGGCTGGTGGCGGCTGGTGGCGGCCAGCTGGGACACACCCTTCACCACTGAAGGTCTGAGCGCAACTAACCATATGTCTCTCTCACCCACCAGCCCAGTGTTGCCAGCTCGCGCTCTCAAAATGTTTCCTTCAAAGATTGTATATTATCTTTGAACAACAAGTTTGATTATCAAGGAAATAATGCATATATTATTGTCACATTAATACTGTGCAATATCTTATTACATTCCTGCTAAATAATTATAATTTGAAACAGGACAAAAAATCCAACATATATATAAAAACCAACATTAGAGATCACGAGGCCTAGGCCTCGCCTGTGACCACACATCCTGCCTCCCTGGCCAGTTAAGAGTGTCTCACACCTCACACTCTTAACTCTCATAATCACTCTCACTCTCTTACTCTGTCACTCTTACTCTCTGTCACTCTTACTCTCTGTCACTCTTACTCTCTGTCACTCTTACTCTCTGTCACTCTTACTCTCTGTCACTCTTACACTCTGTCACTCTTACTCTGTCACTCTTACTCTGTCACTCTTACTCTGTCACTCTTACTCTGTCACTCTTACTCTCTGTCACTCTTACTCTCTGTCACTCTTACTCTCTGTCACTCTTACTCTGTCACTCTTACTCTGTCACTCTTACTCTCTGTCACTCTTACTCTCTGTCACTCTTACTCTCTGTCACTCTTACTCTCTGTCACTCTTACTCTCTGTCACTCTTACTCTGTCACTCTTACTCTCTGTCACTCTTACTCTCTGTCACTCTTACTCTCTGTCACTCTTACTCTCTGTCACTCTTACTCTGTCATTCTTACTCACTCTCAGTCACCCTTACCCATTCATACTCACTCTCTCACTCTTACTCTCATACTCTTACTCTCAATTACTCTTACTCTCAATCACTCTTACTCCCAATCACTCCTACTCCCAATCACTCCTACTCTCAATCACTCCTACTCTCATTCTTACTCTTACTCTTACTCCCAATCACTCTTACTCTCAATCACTCTTATTCTCATTCTTACTCTTACTCTCACTCTTACTCTTACTCCCAATCACTCTTACTCCCAATCACTCTTACCCTCAATCACTCTTACTCTCAATCACTCTTACTCTCATTCTTACTCCTACTCACTCTTACTCCCAATCACTCTTATTCTCATTCTTACTCCTACTCCCAATCATTCTTACTCCCAATCACTCTTACTCTCAATCACTCTTACTCCCAATCACTCTTACTCTCAATCACTCTTACTCTCAATCACTCTTACTCTCAATCACTCTTACTCTCATTCTTACTCTTACTCACTCTTACTCTCAATCACTCTTATTCTCATTCTTACTCCTACTCCCAATCACTCTTACTCCCAATCACTCTTACTCTCAATCACTCTTACTCCCAATCACTCTTACTCTCAATCACTCTTACTCTCAATCACTTTTACTCTCAATCACTCTTACTCTCAATCACTCTTACTCTCACTAACTCTCAATTACTCTTACTCTCAATCACTCTTACGCACTATTACTCACTCTTTCTCTCAGTCATCCTTACTCACTCTCATACTCACTCTTACTCTGTCACTCTTACTCTCTGTCACTCTTACTTTCTGTCACTCTTACTCTCTGTCACTCTTACTCTCTGTCACTCTTACTCTCTGTCACTCTTACTCTCTATCACTCTTACTCTGTCATTCTTACTCTGTCACTCTTACTCACTCTCAGTCACCCTTACCCATTCATACTCACTCTCTCACTCTTACTCTCATACTCTTACTCTCAATTACTCTTACTCTCAATCACTCTTACTCCCAATCACTCCTACTCCCAATCACTCCTACTCTCAATCACTCCTACTCTCATTCTTACTCTTACTCCAATCACTCTTACTCTCAATCACTCTTATTCTCATTCTTACTCTTACTCTCACTCTTACTCTTACTCCCAATCACTCTTACTCCCAATCACTCTTACTCTCAATCACTCTTACTCTCAATCACTCTTACTCTCATTCTTACTCCTACTCACTCTTACTCCCAATCACTCTTATTCTCATTCTTACTCCTACTCCCAATCATTCTTACTCCCAATCACTCTTACTCTCAATCACTCTTACTCCCAATCACTCTTACTCTCAATCACTCTTACTCTCAATCACTCTTACTCTCAATCACTCTTACTCTCATTCTTACTCTTACTCACTCTTACTCTCAATCACTCTTATTCTCATTCTTACTCCTACTCCCAATCACTCTTACTCCCAATCACTCTTACTCTCAATCACTCTTACTCCCAATCACTCTTACTCTCAATCACTCTTACTCTCAATCACTTTTACTCTCAATCACTCTTACTCTCAATCACTCTTACTCTCACTAACTCTCAATTACTCTTACTCTCAATCACTCTTAGGCACTATTACTCACTCTTTCTCTCAGTCATCCTTACTCACTCTCATACTCACTCTTACTCTGTCACTCTTACTCTCTGTCACTCTTACTCTCTGTCACTCTTACTCTCTGTCACTCTTACTCTCTGTCACTCTTACTCTCTGTCACTCTTACTCTCTATCACTCTTACTCTGTCATTCTTACTCTGTCACTCTTACTCACTCTCAGTCACCCTTACCCATTCATACTCACTCTCTCACTCTTACTCTCATACTCTTACTCTCAATTACTCTTACTCTCAATCACTCTTACTCCCAATCACTCCTACTCCCAATCACTCCTACTCTCAATCACTCCTACTCTCATTCTTACTCTTACTGTCACTCTTACTCTTACTCCCAATCACTCTTACTCCCAATCACTCTTACTCTCAATCACTCTTACTCTCAATCACTCTTTCTCTCAATCACTCTTACTCTCATTCTTACTCTTACTCTCAATCACTCTTATTCTCATTCTTACTCCTACTCTCACTCTAACTCCTACTCCCAATCACTCTTACTCCCAATCACTCTTACTCTCAATCACTCTTACTCCCAATCACTCTTACTCTCAATCACTCTTACTCTCAATCACTCTTACTCTCAATCACTCTTACTCTCAATCACTCTTACTCTCACTAACTCTCAATCACTCTTACTCTCACTCTAACTCTCAATCACTCTTACTCTCATACTCACCCTTACTCTCAATCACTTTACTCTCACTCTTACTCATTCTGTCACCCTTACTCTCACTCTTACTCAATCTGTCACTCTTACTCACTCTCAGTCACTCTTACTTATATTCACTCCTACTCACACTTACACACTCCCTGGCACTCTCACTCAACTTCAGTCACTCTTACTCACTCTTACCCACTCTCGCTCACTCTTACTC
>NW_025559942.1:0-15000 GCF_020424385.1 Procambarus clarkii
ACACCCCTCGGTGAGTCAACACACCCCTCGGTGAGTCAACACACCCCACAATGAGTCAACACAACCCCCTCGGTGAGTCAACACACCTCACGGTAAGTCAACACACCCACGGTGAGTCAACACACCCCACGGTGAGTCAACACACCCCACGGTGAGTCAACACAACCCCACTGTGAGTCAACACACCCACAGTGAGTCAACACACCCGACGGTGAGTCAACACACCCGACGGTGAGTCAACACACCCGACGGTGATTCAACACACCCCACGGTGAGTCAACACACCCACGGTGAGTGAACACACCCCTCGGTGAGTCAACACACACCCTCGGTGAGTCAACACAACCCACGGTGAGTCAACACACCCACGGTGAGTGAACACACCCATCGCTAACCATAAATGTCATACTTTCTACTCATGGCCGTCTCATATACCCATATACCTATATACCTATATACCTATACTGAATAATCTAACTACATATATAAATTAAACCTTTGATAATTCGATACTATTCTTGTAAGTTATGATTCCTATATATCAAACTTTACTTAAGGTTTTTTGTATATACAAATGACAACTAACTTTTTAAAATCTGAATACATTTCCGTTATTGCGGACGTGACATTGTCTTCTATTTTGTCTACAGCTTGATAACTAGACAGTGTGATGATGAATGATGTTGAGTGCAGAGACGAAGCACTGTTGATGAATGCAGTGACACAATATTCATGATGAATGCAGTGAAAAACATTGATGAATGCAGTTACACAACATTGATGATGAAGGTAATGACTTAATATTGATGATGAAAGCACCGATATTGTTTTGATGGTGAAAGCAGTTATATGGTCTTGACAATGAGAGAGGTGATATTGACATGAAAATGAAAGCAGTGACATGGTTTTGATAATTAAAGCAGTGATATAGTTTTGATAAGGAAGTCACTGACAATCTTGATAATGAAATCAGTAACAACGTCTTAAAAATAAAAGCGGTGACACAGTCTTGAAAATGAAAGTATTGTCATAGTCGTGATAATGAAAGCAGTGATATAGTCTTGATAACGAAAGAAGTGATATAGTTTTGAGAATGAAATCAAAATGAAAGCACTGATATAGTCTTGATAATGAGAACACTGAGAGCTACGCATTGGAATAGGGAACAAACACGGAAGGAAGACATCAACACACAGGTGGAAGTGAGGGACAAGATGACCCAATTAAGGAGACGATTATTTGAATGGAGGGGGGGGGGGGAATTCAGTGAAGAACTGAGGGTAATGAGGGAGACAGTAACAAACTTACAGGATGAGCTGATGGCAGCAAAGGCAGAGATAAAAAGCCTGAAAGAGAACCCCTCTTCAGTACCAGATATCAACCATCAATCAGGACGCTGGAAATATATATGTAGATGGGACTTTTACAGCTCAAGCCTCATTTGCAGACATGCTTAGAAAGAGCCCAGAAGCTATGTCCGCAGTGAAGAAAATTGCCATGAAAGAAGCCACTTCTAAGGATGCAACAAGATGTACTAGTCAGCTGATAGAGAGGAAATGAACTGTAGTCGTCGTAAGTATTAGGGAACAAGCAGGTTCTAGTCAGGTGGAGAAGAGATACGGGTAAAGCTGCGGTGACAGAGATCTTGAAGGGAGAACAGATAGAGAGGATGAACAAAATATAAGAAAGGTTTTCAGGCCTGCCCAATACAACAAGGAAAGCGACCGGTTGTTAAAGGTAGTATTCACGAACGAGAACACAAAAGAGGAACTTATGCAGCCTAGTCCATGAAGCAACTGTCTGCACTAGTGGAACAGCCAGCAAGAGTAAGAGTAAGTAAAGATGGATAGATGAAAGTTAGCTTCAAAGTAATGTAAACAAACATTGACGGAATTACGAATAAAGTAAGTGAATTTATAGAAAGGACACAAGAAAAAACTGATGTAATAGCAATCACGGAAACAAAATTCACAGGAATCATAACAAATGCAGTTTCCACAGGACTACTATATATGAAGGAAAGAGATGGAGGTAACAGGAGGAGGAGGGGTGGCTCGACTGATAAGGAAGACAAGTTGTTTTTGAAGAGTTGAATATCCGAGGCTGTGAATATTTCAGAGACTACATAGGAGGCACTATGACAAGGGGATAATGTCAGTAGTAATATATATATTCCCCCATTATATGACAGAAGACCCAGACAGGAGTGTGAAAGGAACAACATGACAATCATTAACATAACAGAGAGTGCGGCATCTATTGCCTGCAGAAAGAAATCTAAATTGTTGATCACGGGCGGCTTCAACCATGGAAAGATAGACTATGAAAATAGAGAACCAGACAAAGGGACAGAAATATGGAGAGCTAAACTATTAGACTTGGCGACTAGAAACTTTCCATGCCAACTTGTCAAGGGGCCCACAAGAATGAGAGGAAATGATGAACCAGCCAGACTTGATCTGGTATTTGCCATGAACGAGTCTGACATAAGGGAAGTTAAATCAGAACCTCCCATATTAATGAGTAACCTCAGTGCCCTAACATTTGAGTATCTGGTGGAAGTAGGGTTAACCCATCCAAGGAATAGACCGAAAAGTAACAGGCTAGAATACCGAAGGGAAACCTGTTATAAATAAATTGTGGTGCTTACTATGGGGGAACTGGTTCTATTAAGGGGTAAGGGTAGTTAGAATAAAGATGTATCTATTTGGGAAGATCAGTAAGGCCCAGCCCCCATGGAAACTAGAAGTATTGCTGACTACTTGGCTACACAACAAGGTCAGTCTAGGGAATGATCAAGGTCTCCTACACCGGAAGAACGATACTCTTATAATTCATGTACTTATTTATTAACCCCTTAACAGCCCCCCATATACATTCACACCAATAACAATAATAATAATAACTTTACCACACTACCTTACGTTAAAAGTCTTGGTCCACATAAGCAGGATACAAGGTTTTACACTGAGCACAAGATGTAGGATAGGCGAACAGATTAGAGTGTTCTCATACGTCAGGCTGTGAGCAGCCGCGTCCAACAGCCTGGTTGATCAGTCCGGCAACCAGGAGGCCTGGTCGACGACCGGGCCGCGGGACGCTAAGCCCCGGAAGCACCTCAAGGTAACCTCAAGGTAGGGTAAAGCTCTACTATTGAATAACTTGAAGTTAGAGTCAGCTTAGGGTAGGGGACCATGTGGTTCCAATGGGACCCCCTTTAGAATAACTAGTAATATAAACTCTAAACACACCTACTACACACAAAATATACTACTCTACACATAGAACATGAGTATGCCAAACATGCATAATAACTCAGGGGGAACTTATCTTGAACAAGACACAGAAATAAGAAAACGAAGAGGAAGGGTAGGAGGATCCTGTCCACACCACGCCAGCTCAGAAAAAAGATGGAGTCTCTCTCTCCTTCCCCCCAGCTGGCTGCTGCCGGCAGACTGCTCAACTAATTGTACCGCAGCCCTATACCAAGTTTACTCAGGTTTACTTTACAAATGATTAGAGTATTAGTAAACATAGTTGGTGCCTATGTTATTATTTAATAATCAACCCCCCAGCTCAGTCTTTAAATGCTCTTTGAGAAACAAGAATAGTCTTACGTCTGGCAGGGAAGATACAAACAATGACGCATAGAGTTGCGTTCAGCTATACTATAGGAAAGTTTAATAACTCAATTTTGACCTCTGGTTTCCACTGAAGAACCCAGGGTCGTAACAAAACCAATGAGGAGATTAGAAAATTTCTAATAGGAATAACATATGAGTCTGTACATAACATATAAGTCTGTACAAGGCATGATTGACTACATCACCCAGAAGTGTCAGGAGGAGTAAACAGGTTTATCCCGGCCCAGAAGGAAAAACAAAAAAGGAGAATCCATTGTTCAATCTAGCATGTAAGGAAGCAAGGCAGCTAAGCACAAAGGCATGGAGAAACAAGATAAATAACAGGACACCAGAAAGCAGAGGGAGAGATACCAGAGGTCCAGAAATGTGTACCTCAACGTGAGGAGAGAGACTAAGAGGTAGTTTGAAAATGACAGCAAATAAAGCCAAGATCCAATCAAAACTGCTATACAGCCACATCAGAAGGAAAACAACAGTGAAAGAACAGGTGCTGAAACTAAAAAAGGAAATGAGGGGTTCACAGAGAATGACAAAGAGGTGAATGAAAAAACAAAACAAGAGAAACCAGGGCAAGGAGAAGTCCCAGAATTAAGTCACAATTGAGCAAGGAGAAGTCCCTGAACTAAGAGGAGTGGCGATAAACCAAGCAGCCTATTAATTAAGATATTGAAATTACCAGAGATGAGGTTAGGTGGTATCTGCTAGATCTAGACGTGACTAAGGCTGTTGGACCTGATGAAATCTCACCACGGATGCTACAATAAGGGGTAGAAGCTCTTTGCATGCCACAATCTATGGTGTATAACAAGTGACTGGAAACCAAAGAGATTGAAGACAGCTAATGTAGTTCCAATATACAAGAAGATGGATAGGCAGAAGGCCCTAAACTTCAGGCTGGTGTCCTTAACAAGTATACCATGCATGGTGATGGAGAAGAGCGTGAGAAAACAACTGGTAGCCCATCTGGAGGGAAGGGACTATGTAGCACCTCACCAACATGGGTTCAGGGAAAGCAAGTTGTGTTTCACAGGTTTAATAGAATTCTATGACCAAGCAGGGGGGCCTGAGGAAGGGGGGCCTGACAGTTGAGTGGACAGCACTTTGGATTCGTAGTCCTGAGGTTCCGGGTTCCATCCCCGGTGGAGGCGGAAACAAATAGGCAGAGTTTCTTTCACCCTGATGCCCCTGATACCAAGCAGTAAATCGGTTCCTGGGAGTTAGACAGCTGTTACGAGTTGCTTCCTGGGGATGTGTAACAAACAGGAGGCCTGGTTGAGGACCGGGCCGCGGGGACGCTAAGCCCCGAAATCATCTCATGATAACCTCAAGAAAGAAGCAACATGCATTAAGCAAGAAAGAGAAGGATGGGCAGACTGCATTTTCTTGGACTGTCAGAAAGCCTTTAACACAGTACCCCATAAGAGGCTGGTGCATAAGTTGGAGAAACAAGCTGGGGTAAATGGTAGGGCGCTCCATTGGATAAGGAAGTACCTAAACAACATAAAGTAGAAAATTACTGTGAGGGGTGAGTCCTCATACTGGCGAGAAGTCACAAGCGGAGTCCCACAGGGTTCTGTATTCTAACCTATATTGTTTCTGCTATACGTAAATACTCTTCCAGAAGGAATAGACTCATTCCTCTCAATGTTTTCTGATGATGCTAAAATTATGAGAAGGGTTAAGGCAGAGGAGGACAGTAAGAGGGTACAGGATGACCTGGAGAAACTGAAGGAATGGTCCAACAAATGGCTACCAGAGTTTAACTCGATCAAATGAAAAAAAATGAAGATAGGCGTAGGAAGCAGGAGGCCAAACACAAGGCACCAGCTGGGAGAAAAAATCCTTCAGGAGTCAGGACGAGAGAAAGATCTGTTTTTTTTTTATTATTATTATTATTTTCTACCACAGACATGGCCACACATTTACAATGCTAACCAGTATATATACATTTTCTTCTGTCCTCCATGGACAGGGTTAGAGAAGTGTTAAACATATAGTTCAAGGGTTTATTGAACACTCAACCACAGAAGGTGGTTCGGTGCTTTTAAAATGCTAAGCTAACCTACATACGTAAATACATAGATACACAGATTTACGTATGCCCTACATAAAGTGTTTGATGTGTCTTTTACATAGTGTCATTAATGTACATTCACAAAGGTGAAATGTAATTCTGATCAGCTTCCATATATACTTTATACCCATACATATACATACACACACACATATACATACATATATACACACATGCATTCACATACATTTGTCTCATTTACTCTGACCGGGTGAGATAGCTGATAAAGAAACTAGTGTGCAATTAAGCACTTAATCACTGAAGGTGATGAAGGTGCTTTTACAATCTCAGGTTATATAGTTACATCATATATATATATTGTATAATTGATATATTACATGGTCAATCTTGGATACAAGTCCAATATATCATCAAGTGTTCCAGTACTCTTATAGTAATTACACAGTTCAGTATACCTTAGCCCAGGAGGGCGAAAGTCAGTCAGTATGGGACATTCTACAATATAATGTTCAAGAGAGTGCATGTTTTCTCTTTCACAAAGTTGACACACTGTGTACTCGACATTTGGGTTTTGAGAAAGCTGCCAGATACGTTTATATCCCAGGCGTATTCTGGCCACTATAACATCACATTGCCGGGTTCTTGTTCTATTAGTCCCATATGTGAATGTCTCCTCACGATATCTATCATAATATTTAATGCTACAACTTTCAGGTCTTTGTGAATTTGTTAGGTCTGTGAGATCTTCATTAGATATTTGTTTAAGTTTTCTCATTGTCATTGTTAATGAAACATCCATATCAATGTCTAGTAAAGGTTTTCTACAGGCTGTCTTTGCAAGCATATCAACAGTGTCATGCCTTGAGATGCCAACATGTAATGGTTTCCATAGGAATTTAATTTCAAATCTGTTTTCTTTAGCAGCTAAAACATTTATTTGAATATTACCGACTATTTTCTGGGTGTCACTACTATGTGCGTTCAATGCCAGGAGTGCACTCAGCGATTCACAGTATATAAGTCCACTGCCTTTGTCTTTTAAAAATTCAGTGGCAAGGTATATGCCTGCAAATTCGGTTTGAATTGTACTTGCCCAGTCACTGACGCGCTTCATTGCTGTATGTACGAGAGAAGATTGTTCAAATATATTGCATGCACATCCGGTACATCGTCCACCTCCTTCTACAGAGCCGTCGGTATAGCACTGATACACATCGTTACCCATACTCTGAGTACTTTCAGTGATGCTTTTCAGTGTTAACTGTTTTAATAATGTAGTGTGCACACTATCTTTCTTGGTCGCATTTACAAAATCAACTGATAGATCACAGTTATCACATGCAGTAATTGGCTGATTAATCATTAGTTGAGTTGGGTACATATTTAATATTTTGATGGAGTTGGCTACATTGTAGAACCAATATACATAATCAGATTTCGTTCTTCTTCTATAGACCTCAGGTGAGTGCAGCATATAAGAAAGTTTAGCTTGAAACTTCATGTGTTGTCTAGATCTACTCAATGCCTTCACGTTGAAAACTGTGCTAATTGACAAAATTCTCTCACTTATGGTAGGTAATTTTAACTCTGCTCTCATATTAACTATTCTCGTAAACTTTGGAGCCCTAGGGATGAGACGCATAGCTACATTTTGCAAGGTTTCAAGAGATTTCAGCTCTTTGTCTGTATACAGGGTGAGATGTAGATCATTGTAGTCAATCACAGAGCGTATAAATGATACATAAAACATTCTAGCAAGTCTCACGTTACTTCCATGATTGACACCAACAAGGACCCGCAAGGGCTTTAATCTCTCCCAAAGTCTCCTCTTGAGAGAAGAAAGGTACCTAGGGTCGTTAATGGGGTCACCAAGGTATCTGTAAGACTCGCAGTTCTCAAGTGCTCGCCCATCTATATGATAATTGGCTGGGGGAATACCACACGGAATGAGGGCACGAGTTTTCTGTACAGAGATAAGGAGGCCACATTCCTCAGCTCTAGTTGCAAAAGCATCGAGCAGAACTTGCGTTTTAGGCTCGGAGGCAGCCTGTAAACATACATCATCAGCATAACAAATGACAGTGTCTTCATTATTAGTTGGAAGATCTTTAATAAGTTTATGCATCAGAACGTTGAACAACAAGGGACTGAGGATCCCTCTATGTGGAGTTCCCAATTCAAAGTGTTTGCTCTCTGTGCTTTTAACACCATTAAACAAAACATATGCTGTTCGATTAGACAAATAACCCTTTATCCATTTCAGTAATTTTCCTTGTATTCCCAGCTCAGCAAGCTCTTCCAGTATGATTTCTCTGTTTGCTGTATCAAAAGCGGCTGCTAGGTCGATGAAGACTGTTTGAGGGGAAGCTTCAATATGTGCGAAGTATTCAGCAAAACAGTGTTGTGTACTGAGCCCAGGCATAAATCCAAACAGTTTTGGTGACAGGTGCCCCTGTATACGATACATGAGTCGGTTAAGAACAATGCGTTCAAGCACTTTACAAACACACGATGTTAGAGATATGGGTCTATAATTATATGAGTGTGGTTTGGGGATGGAAACAATGACACTCTTTGTCCAAGCATCAGGTAATACTCCTTCACTTAAACTCATTCTGTACAACACTAAAAGTTTATTACGTGGTACGTGTGAGACTAATCTTAGTAAACTGTAAGTAATACCGTCCTCTCCAGGAGCAGTTGCTTTGCCCATCTTTAGTGTATGATATAATTCCCATTCAGTTACGTCATTAAGGTCCGACACGTCGATAGCTGTACAGGCAAGATTGATGGTTCCTTGTCTGTTGGGGCGTGTGTCATCAAGTTTGTGCTGCATGTTAATTGGGAGTGAGTCGTACCTCGATGTTAGTGCCCATTGATCAAGAAGGATGTTTGCTTGTTCTAGTGGGCTGTGGTGCAGCAGTTTGGTTGGGCTGCTTCTAGAAATTTTTCGTATCTTTCCCCAAACTTCAACAAGTGTTGTTTGCTCATTTATACTTTGTAGGAACTCTTCCAAATGTTTATTACGTATAACGTTGCTCATTAGAGAGGCGAGAGGTCTCTCACCTCTCTATTTGCAACCAGAAATGCATGCAAGTCACCTTGTGCTTTGGTTTGTTTGTATGTATCTCCAAGTTGCTTTACTCGTTCATGTTCTTTAACAAATACGGGGTCAAGGACCCATTTGGGTGGTTGTAGGTGTTGCCCACTTCTGCTAGGCTTCCGGCCTGTTCCCCAACACACCCATGTGTCATAGTAGATAGTAATCGTATCAACGAGATCTCTGTTGATCGTTGCACATTCGTTATTGTGTAATCTTGATACCATTTTGGCATACAATTAATAAAGTGGTCATGCAAGCCATATGGAATATTCATTTTCCGTCTCTGATGTCTATTAGGTACATCACACTGTACCTCATAGGAAGCAGAAACTGCATAGTGATCACTAACTAAGTGATTTACCAACGAACATTCCATCCTATCTTGCTCAAGGTTTCTACCAATTAAATATTCAAGTCTGCCTCCCAATAAATGAGTTTGGGTATCCGTAGTATACACGGTTAATCTGTTGTCATAAACATATTATAAATTTGCATCCATTATCGTTGTTAGTAATGTCTCCCAGCGTAATATGTCTAGCATTAAAAACTCCCATGTATATTGTCCCATGATTGTCTAGATCTGGGAGCAATGTTACATTTAGTTTCTGGCTTCTGGCATATACGTTGAGGAATGAGAAGTGACCTGCTGCAGTTTGTACATGAAAGTGATGGTACTGTGTGTGTACATTGTGTGACGTGCTCACAAGAGTGTGCGGTAAATCACTTCTGACGTATGTTAATAGGCCTGTGGCGTTACTGTTAGTATAGGATGCATACCCTCTGATCTTTGGTGGAGTTTTGTTTATCATGTTGGACGTGTAGGGCTCCTGTAAAGCAATTATACCTATGTTGTTACTGGTAACATATGCAATTAGGTCATTCAGTCTTTTGTTGATGCTACGAATGTTCCAACTGAGAAACCTAATGGTTCTTGTGTCAACAGCAGCCATCGTCTTGGTGGTGTTCCTCCCTGGGACTGGTGGTCCCATTGTTGTCCTCGTCCCACTTCTTACACAATGTGTCAATAAGTGACTCTACGACGTGAAGAGCCACACCAACCTGGCGTTTGGTGTCGTCAGGAACTTCTGGTGACATCATCAGTTTCTTGATCACTGAACAACTCGGGATGGTCCGCGAGTGAATGCTCTCTGTAAGTCGTATGGCATAATTACTGTCACTCAGAATATTATCTTTTTCATTGTTGTACTTGGCTTGAGCGCGTCATGAATCATTTTAAAATATGCTGATGCAGATCGACTTCCTCTTCCAGTTAATGTTTCTGTGTCACTATCACTGCTGTCATCCCTGAGTTGACTGACGACGTCGCTGCCACCGCCTCCATTGTCGCTCTCATCTCTGTTGTCGCCGCTGCTGTCGCCGCTGCTGTCGCCGCTGCCGCCGCCGCTGCTGCCGCCGCTGCTGCCGCCGCCGCTGCCGCCGTCACCACCACCACAGGAACCTATACCAGTGCGGGCCACGGCTGTGACACAGCGGCATGGAGGCTGCTGTATCTCTTGTGGAGGAGCCTGACGTAGCGTCTGTATAATTTCAGTCAGTTCTGCTACCTGTGCTTGCAATGTTGCCAACTGTCCATTAACTGTTGTCTCAGGCTGTTGTGTGTTGTCAGGGGCGTTGCTGGTACTGTCACCACTATGGGATGGGTCAACAGTACTAGAGCCGGCATCAGTAGGCACTTGTTGTGTCTCGGGCACTTGCCTCCTTGTGCCAAGGGAGGCTGGCCGTTTGGTAGAGTCTGAGTGCCAGATGGTGACTCCTTCTATACCACATCTGAAACACTTCAGCGGCGGTTTAGACGGAGCCACAGATTCACGTTGTTGTCCTGCTTCTGTTGCAGTGTTCTGTTGCTCCTGTTCCTGCTTTCTTTGGTCTCTGGTCTTCTTATACTGACAGTCCTTCAGTGGATGAGGACCGGAACAGAGAGCACACTTGGGTGTGGGGCACTAGCACTACTTGGCTATGTGGCCACTGCCACAGCACTCGCAACACTCCACAGGGTTCGGCTCCCACACCCTGAACGTGCTGGGTGCGAATACAACCCACCAAACCAATGCTGGTCAGGTGGCAGATCAGACTTTTTCCAGGCTATGACTATTTGATCAGTAGGCTTACCATTCTTGGTCAATCTTCGTGCTTTGTGTACCCCGTCTAATTCATAGGCCCACTCTAGTGGATACCCGTGACTGTACCTGTAGACTAGGTATTCATCCATCTTCTTGTTCCGTGTTGGATTATCTAGAGGGGAGAGCTTTACATCACCTATTTCCCCTTGTAGAAGAGCCTCCACAACCTGCTGCTTCTCTCTTGAAACATACACATATGGAGAGTTGACATGTGGACGTAGCACGCCTGCAGAGACAGGTGGGTACACCTCGCTCAGTTTCTTACTCCACACAATCGTGTCCGCCACACTCGTGCCTTTAGGGAAGGTCAGACGTGTGTACTCGCTTCTTGGTGCTACTGGACGCCTTCCACCCTGTTGTTCACCAGGCTTCTGTTTCCTTCTCTGCCTCCTATTTACCACCTCCACAAACCCATCACTGGGTGGTGGGGTGACAGTGTCACTGGTCACGGTAGGGGAGAGCCCTGAGGGTCCAGCAGGTACCTCCTCCATACCTGCTTCTTCAGGCGACGGTAATTGTTGCTCTGACCTCCTCCGATACCTGGTTATCATTGATAATCATATGATGATGATTAGCACGACAAATGGCAGAGCAGGCAGCATGCCTTATCAGTCATCGGCGCCAACAGTCATAAACCTGCACTGAGGGGTAGAGCACTCAGTAGGGCTAAAAGTCGAGGGTTAAGTATGCCAGAGGAGAATGGTCCTTACAGCACAGTATAATAGGGCGTGGACTGCCACCCTGAGTGACCACAGGCCTCTTGAGTAAACAGGTGGTGGGGCATCCTGCGGTCAGCAGCACTGGTCGCCTCCCCTCACACACACACACACACACACACACACACACAGTGTGTATGTGGCTGCTCCAGATCTCAGTCAATGTTTCAAATAAGGATAGGCTCCTAGAAGGCCAATATACATATATACACAACACACACACACATATATATATATATATATATATATATATATATATATATATATATATATATATATATATATATATATATATATATATATATTATATATATATATATATATATACATATATTGATTGTGCTCACTCTACTGCTCCTACCTATAGGCTCAGAGCTGCCTAGGAATGCTCGCTCTGAGACTCTAACTAATCCTATTTAAGAGTTTTGCCACCCTCACACACAAGCTCCACATTTCTCTAAGAAACTCTATTAAGGCAATGCCGGCAAGATTCACTTCGCTTGTTATTGTGTAGCAGGGACGCTATGGGCTTGAGGGCACAGTGAGGGAGCATTATAAAGAAGAGATCATATTCAATGTCTGAGGGTGCGGCCTGGCTGGTACGACGGAGCGCCTGACCCGCACGTCTGCTCTGCCCAGAGGCTGGGAACAGACTAATCTGGGGGTTGATATCATACCCAACCTGTCCCGTGGTGCCCACATCAAAAGGATAACATCAGCGGCGTATGCAAGGATGGCAAACATAAGAACTGCCTTCAGAAACTTGAGTAGGGAATCATTCAGAACCTTGTATTCCATATATGTCAGACCAATACTGAAATGTGCGGCTCCACCGTGGAGTCCACATCTAGTCAAACACACATCGAAGTTAGAAAAGGTTCAGAGGTATACCACCTCAGATCATTCCCCGAGCTGAGAAGTATGAGCTTCGAGGAAAGATTACTTAAACTAAACTCACAACACTGTAAGGCAGAAGAGTTAGGGGAGACATGATCACTATCTATAAAATTCTCAGAGGAATTGACAAGGTAAAGACAAACTGTTTAACACAGGGAGTACGCGAACAGGTGGAAACTGAGTACCCAAATGAGCCATAGGGACATTAAAAATAATTTTTTCAGTGTCAGAGTGGTTAACAGATGGAATGCATTAGGCAGTGATGTGGTGGAGGCTGACTCCATACACAATTTTAAATGTAGATATGATAGAGCCCAATAGACTCAGAAATCTGTACACCAGTTGATTGACAGATGAGAGGCGGGACCAAAGCTTAACCCCCGCAAGCACAACTAGGTGAGTACAACAACTAGATGAGTACTGACATTGTTTTGAAAATGAAAGCACTGACATAGTCTTCATAATGAATGAAAGCCTTGTTTTACAATATTTGTATTCATTATAAGACTTAACACATCTAATTAAAAGTTTTAATATATACTAACAAAATTTCAAAACAAGCGCTTTTAAAAATATGGAAAGTCTACTAAGTAAAATAAAATGTAAAAAAAATGTAAAATAACTTCATTGCAAGAAAGATAACTTATAATTGCAACAAAGTATAATTGGGGTAACCAATAGATACCATAGGTAATAAACCCGTGTCAATTATTTCATTTGGAACTTATAGGTTATGCATAATTGATTAACACAATACTTCTGTTATTGTCTACCAGAAAGGAATATATTCACTGAGAGATGTTCATACCGCTTCTCGGTGATTATACATTGAGAGTATACCTTAATTCTGGACTGTTTACAGGGCTAAGTTATACTTGCTGGTTGATCAATAAGCTGTTGTGGTGGCCTAATAATCCACTAGAGGTTGATCAATAAGCTGTTGTGGTGGCCTTAATAATCCACTAGAGGTTGATCAGTAAGCTGTTGTGGTGGCCTTAATAATCCACTAGAGGTTGATCAATAAGCTGTTGTGGTGGCCTTAATAATCCACTAGAGGTTGATCAGTAAGCTGGTGTGGTGGCCTTAATAATCCACTAGAGGTTGATCAGTAAGCTGTTGTGGTGGCCTTAATAATCCACTAGAGATTGATCAGTAAACTGTTGTGGTGGCCTAATAATCCACTAGAGATTGATCAATAAGCTGTTGTGGTGGCCTAATAATCCACTAGAGATTGATCAATAAGCTGTTGTGGTGGCCTTAATAATCCACTAGAGGTTGATCAGTAAGCTGTTGTGGTGGCCTTAATAATCCACTAGAGGTTGATCAGTAAGCTGTTGTGGTGGCCTTAATAATCCACTAGAGGTTGATCAGTAAGCTGTTGTGGTGGCCTTAATAATCCACTAGAGGTTGATCAATAAGCTGTTATGGTGGCCTTAATAATCCACTAGAGGTTGATCAGTAAGCTGTTGTGGTGGCCTTAATAATCCACTAGAGGTTGATCAGTAAGCTGTTGTGGTGGCCTTAATAATCCACTAGAGGTTGATAGGCTCACAGAGGACTAACATTAACGTGATGTATCAATGAGAAGATCAGTAGGAACCCTGGCCAGGAATCGAACCTTTGCCCTGGGGGTACTCTCAAGCACACGCCTTAGACCCCTCGGCCATAACATGGAAAAAGGATTACAACCTGGGGTTCAACTGGACCCTCAAGGGTTCCTGAGGCTTCCACTAAACCCAAACCTGGGTGTCACACAATAACCCCCCCCCCCAACACCTCCTCAGTTCTCATAACAGCTCTTACTGGTTTTCTCAAGACAACACCAAACTTGCTGGTTGGTCACTGAGGTGTTGTGGTGGCCTTAATAACCCTCCACAGGTTGATACTACTTAAGCCCTAACCAATCTATGTATATCTCATCAATCTATGTATGTCTCATCAATCTATGTATTTCTCATCAATCTATGTATTTATCATCAATTTATGTATATCTCATCAATCTATGTATGTCTCATCAATCTATGTATTTCCCATCAATCTATGTATGTCTGATCAATCTATGTTTTTCTCATCAATCTATGTATGTCTCATCAATTTATGTATTTATCATCAATTTATGTATATCTCATCAATCTATGTATGTCTTATCAATCTATTTTGAAAGCTCTGTGTTTGGCTAATATAATTCCCACTAATCAAAGTTTTACTTAGTCCTTTTTACGTTTGTACTGCTGAACACGTACACATTAGGCATTTTCGCCACTATTTACGAAACCTGTAGGTCTTTCATTAACTGTAGCGGCTTTGATAACATTTATTAAACAGTCAACTAACTGGAAACCATCACAACCCGAGGCAATTATTGTCACAAATAACCTCGTAGTTCTTCAGAGATCATAAGCTGTTTAATAAATGTAAACAAAGCTGTCATGACGAGGAAAGATGTAAAAGTTTCGTAAATTAT
>NW_025559942.1:17500-23257 GCF_020424385.1 Procambarus clarkii
TTAAATATGACCGAAAAAGTAAGATTAATAATTCTAACACGAATTTTCTCAATATTTTTTATGTTTCTTTTTACTGTTGATGGTAATTGAAAAATCAATTCTCCAAAATTTCTTTTAATTTCTAGTCTGACGCGACACTTGAACGCTTTTCGTAATAACTTATTTCATTTTCAAAGACTTTATAATAATAATAATAATAATCTTTATTTAGGTAAGGTACATACATAAAGAGATTTACAAAGTTTGTTGGCTTTATAGATAGAGCTAGTACATACAATGCCTAAAGCCACTATTACGCAAAGCGTTTCGGGCAGGAAAAACATTAATGACTACAGCTTAAAACTAATGGGTAAAAAGAAAAGATGTGATGAGTACATATAAAAAATAGAGGTAAAAGAGGGGGGAACATTGTTGAAAAAGCAGCACAAATACAATTACAAATTATTACAGAAAATTACATTCAAACAGCGTTGATTTGAAAAACAAAAAAACAAAAAATATACATGGGTTGACAACAGGGGGGTAAAGTGGGTTACATGGAATTTATTAGGAATAGCTTCGTTTTTAACTTAAACTGGTTGAGAGAGGTACAGTCTTTAACATGGTTGGGAAGGTCATTCCACATTCTGGGCCCCTTGATTTGTAGAGCATTTCTGGTTTGATTTAGTCGTACTCTAGGAATATCAAAACTGTATTTATTTCTGGTGTGGTGCTCATGGGTTCTGTTACAACCTTCTATGAAGCTTTTGAGATCAGGATTGGCATTATAGTTTAGCGTTTTATATATGTATAATACACATGAGAGAATGTGCAGTGACTTAATGTCTAACATATTCAGAGATTTGAGTAGGGGTACCGAGTGATGTCTGGGGCCAGAATAGGATATTGTCCTAATAGCAGCTTTGTGTTGAGTAATTAGAGGACGTAAGTGATTTTGGGTAGTAGAGCCCCAAGCACAAATACCATAGTTGAGATATGGATAGATAAGGGAGTAATAGAGAGTCACCAGGGCAGGGCGTGGTACATAATATCTGATCTTAGAAAGAATGCCCACAGTTTTTGAAACTTTTTTTGATATGTTTAGAATGTGTCCCTGGAAATTCAGCTTGTGGTCAATGAGAATGCCAAGGAATTTGCCATCTAATTTGTTACAAATTTCGGTATTGTTTATTTTGAGATTTATTTGATTAGAGGATTTATTGCCAAACAGAATATAGAAAGTTTTGTCAATGTTAAGGGTGAGTTTGTTGGCAGTTAGCCACAGATGGACTTTATTAAGCTCAGTATTTACTGTGGCATTTAGAGCAAGGGGATCAGGACTGGAGTAAATGAAGGTTGTGTCATCAGCAAATAGAATTGGTTTGAGGTGTTGGGAGGCATTTGGAAGGTCATTAATGTAGATGAGAAAGAGGAGAGGGCCAAGTATGCTGCCCTGGGGAACACCAATGTTGATGGGTAACGTGGGAGAAATTGTATTATTCACAGAAACACATTGGAGCCTGTCAGTAAGGTAGGATTTGAGGTATTGTAGGGAGTGTCCTCTGACACCATAATGATGTAATTTAAGAAGAAGGTTTTGGTGGTTGACAGTATCGAAAGCTTTACGCAGGTCCACAAATAACCCAACAGGGAACTCATTTTGATCAAGAGCTGTATGAATCGAGTTAAGCATACTAATAAGTGCATCGTTAGTGCTTTTTTTGGGCCTGAAGCCATATTGGCAAGGGCTAAGTATATTGAGTTTGGCTAGATATGAGTAAAGCTGCTTATAGATTAGTTTTTCAAAAATTTTTGACAAGTTTGATAGGATTGATATAGGTCTGTAGTTGTTAACATCTGTGAGATCACCACATTTGTGGACAGGCGTTACTCTCGCTTTTTTTAGAATATCTGGAAAGGTTTGGAGTTCAAGTGACTTGTTGAAGAGCAAAGCAATAGCAGGGGCTAAAGATCTGGAGGCTTTTTTGTAGATTAAAGATGGTATCTCCTCAAGGGCACCAGACTTGGTTTTAAGGGAAAGGATTATCTCATTGACGTCAGTGGAATTAATAGGCTTTAGGTACAGAGACTGTGGATAGTTACCTGTAAGATAATCCTTAATGTCAGTACTGGAAGATGGAATATCATTAGCAAGGGATGAACCAATGGAAGAGAAGAACCTATTGAACTCAATAGCAGAATCCGAGGCTGAAAGCTGACCATCGTTATTAGACAGGAGTGTTGGTTTGTTAATTATAGACTTCTTTGATCCCAATATTTGTGAAATTGTTCTCCAAGTTTGTTTAATGTTGCTCTTTATTTGGGTAAATTTATCTTCGTAGTATTTAGTTTTGGCTCGTCTAATTATCTTAGATAGCAATAATGAGTAATTCTTTGAGAATTCTTTGGAGACAATTCCTAACCTATACTTCTTCTCAAGGTCATGTTTTTTATTAATAGATTTAAGTATTCCCTTTGTAAGCCAGGGATTGTTAAGCCTTTTGGTTGTGACTTGTTTTGTAAGCATAGGACAGTGGGTATTATAAAGGCTGAGAGTTTTTTGAAGAAAAGATTGAACTGCTAGGTTGATGTCTTCTATGTTACCTAACTCGGACTCCCAGTTGACATTATCAGTAGCAGTTATAAAATTGTCTATAGCAGTTTCATTGTGTAGTCTAAAACGTATCTCTCTTGACTCAAGAGGTGGTTTGCTAATGTTAGTTAAGAGAAATGTGGGGTAATGGTCTGTAGTGCTATCGGTGATTATACCTGAAGTAAGCGGAGAGGTTATGTTTGTCCAGATGTGATCTAGAGTCGTGGCAGTGCTATCAGTGATTCTAGTAGGTCTAGTGATTAAGGGTATGAGGAAGCAGGAGTTCATACAGTTGAGGAAGCTAACAGCAGTAGGGTGTTCGCAGAGTAGTAGCTCGCAGAGGTCAATATTAAAGTCCCCTGCAATAATTAGGTGGTTTTTGTTCAGTCTGTTATCAAGTATTAGATTTCTAAGGTTTGAGTTGAATTCGGACACATCAGTGTTAGGAATTCTATAAACTGCACCCACAGACAGGACAGACTCGGCACCCTTGACTCTGAAGCTGGCGAAGATATACTCCCCATAGCAGTCTCTAGTTCTAATTTTTTTTAAGCATGTTAGTTCTTGGTGGTAGTAAAGAGCAGTGCCACCACCTCTCTGAAGTTGACGACAGTTGTGAATTGCTGAGTAGTTAGGCATGTTAAAGAGTTGAGTGGTATCCTCTTTCAACCATGTTTCAGTAAGTATAATAAAAGAGAATTTGTTGTCAATAGCTTCAATCAAGGCACTAACATCATCGAAGTGTTTACCTAGGGATCTAACATTCAAATTGATTACAGAGATATTGTGATTATGAGTTACTACATTGTTTACATCATGTGCTGCAAAATATCTGCAATTTAGATCATTAAAGTGATTATTGTCATAGATAGTGGATAAGAGATTAAGTTCTGGGTCTATACTTGACTGCATTAAAAAAGCTGAATGCAGGAAAAACAAGGAAAGAAAGGCAGATTACAAGGTAGAAATAAGCTATAAAATAGGGAAAAAAAAAAAAAAAAAAAAATGTACCAAATACTGTGCAAACAACCACAAAAGGGGCTTACAGGGGTACAATGGAGTAAGGGAGTATGGCTAGGCTAGGCAACCTAGGTAATAAATGAGATTAAGAAAAAACATATAAACATGGACTATACAAAACACAAGATATAGATATACAAAACAAAATATAAACAAGACTAAGCAATACAAAAACAATTGATCAAAAATGAAAATTGAGGTAGATTGCTTACAAGTGCTCTCAGGTACACTGTAAGTAACAATAAATAGATAATATATATCAATATAGATAAGAATGTCACGATACAATAAGATGAGCAGTTACAGGAACAGATGAAAGCAAATCTGCTGTAAAATAGAAAGTAATTATAGCAAAACACAACAATATAATAATATAACAATACAATAAGAGCTTACAAAGTATTGAGTCTGCTAAATTAGAGAATAATTATGGCAAAACACAACAATAAATGCAAGTAAACAAAAGAATTGAAACAATTAGAGGTAGAATTAAGGTCACTAGATAGCCATGGAGGATACACAAGTTTGGTGGAGAGAACAAAAATCAGTAGAGACTGTCAAGATGAATGTATAAAAAAATTGACAAATGATAATTGTAAAGTAAAATAATCTTAAAGATAAAATTTTTATTAAGCTTAGTTTTAACTTATAATTAGTATGAATTTAATTAAAAGAACAAAAATGAGATCAATAATTGATTTCAATAAATGATATAGATCAATACAAATAAATTTAAAATATAAATGAAATAGGGTAAGATTAGATTTAAGAGTAAAATTTTACAATGAAACTGAGGTAGATGCTTGCATAAGTGCATGGAGACTTGATGGATTATTTAGGAAATTATATGAATGAGAGAACATTAGGTAAAGGTAAGGCAGAGACAGCACCTTAGACAAAGTTAGATTAAGTTAGGTTAGGCTTAGGCACTGAAAGAGTTATTTTAAGTACTGGCATTGGTCGGGTTCAGGTTTTCAGATATACCACAATCACTTAAGAAGGCCAGGAGTTGTTGGTCACATTTTATTTCATATCTTTTTCCTGTACTTTCTTTCTTCGCAAAAATCGTACCATTCCTAGTGTAGCACTGCTTGATAAGACCAGGGTTTTGTTTGCGAATTTGGCGCAGCCTGTAGAGGAGGGATCCACGCTGCTTTGTAAGACACTCATTTATATAGAGGTTGGTTTTTTGCTTAGCAGCTGATTGTATGAGGTCAGACTTCACAGAGGGATTTGCAAGTTTGATGAGCATTCTCCTAATGGTACGGGGATTGTTTTTATCTAACCTTTAGTTTACACACTGTGTAAACTTTAGTTTACACAGTGTGGAACTTTAGTTTACACACACACAACTATAACCTGCAAACACTAAACAGAGTTTTAATATGCCAATATTTAAACAGCTTTTGTCTTTTATACCTGCATTTGGGTGAGGTGATATGTTATAACAGTTTTGGATGAGGTGAACAAACTTTCAACGCAAGACAGAACACGGTTCAATGGGTAGAGATGAAAGGGAAGAATGGAAGTAACTGCAAAGTGCCTATTGGCCTATATTTCCTCTTGATGCTTCTATATTGGTACGGAGTCTTGAAGTGGGTAGAATATAGATGTGCATTAATTGGCTGTTGATTGCTGGTGTTGACTTCTTAATTAATGTGTAGTGCCTAACAAATGTGTAAGCCGCCTGCTCTCGCTATATCTATCAATGATTTATGTGTTGTTTGTTAAGACTTCTCTGGTGATGGTCTGGTTGTGGGAAGAGATTATATGTTCCTTAATGGAGCCCTGTTGCATATGCATTGTTAATCTCCTGGAAAGAGATGTTGTTGTCTTGCCTATATACTGAGTTCTTTGGAGCTTACAGTCCCCAAGTGGGCATTTAAAGGTATAGATGACGTTGGTTTCTTTTTAAAGCGTTCTGCTTTGTGTCTGGAGAGTTTTTCATGAGTAGGTTACCTGTTTTTTGGGTTTTATAGTAAGTCGTCAATTGTATCTTCTGATTTTTGTCTGTAGGGATAACGTTCCTATTAACAATATCTTTCAGGACTCTTTCCTCCGTTTTATGAGCTGTGGAAAAGAAGTTCCTGTAAAATAGCCTAATAGGGGTACAGGTGTTGTGTTAGTTGTCTCTTCAGAGGTTGCATGGCGTTTCACCTTATTTT
>NW_025559943.1:5000-22820 GCF_020424385.1 Procambarus clarkii
GGAGGTGAATGCTACAGTGCTTTAAGAAGCTCAAATTACATCATAAATATTACATAAATGTTCATTTACTTAGCAAGTCTTGGGTACAAATCCAGTATATCATTAAGAATTCCAGAATTCAGACATTTGCAGAGTATATCTCAACCCAGGGGGCGGGCGCCAGTCAATATGGGGCAGTCTGCAGTGCTGTGTTCAAGGGAATGCATGGGACAATCTGCAGTGCAGAGTTCAAAGGAATGCATGGGACAATCTGCAGTGCAGAGTTCAAAGGAATGCATGGGACAATCTGCAGTGCAGAGTTCAAAGGAATGCATGGGACAATCTGCAGTGCTGTGTTCAAAGGAATGCATGGGACAATCTGCAGTGCTGTGTTCAAAGGAATGCATGGGACAATCTGCATTGCAGAGTTCAAAGGAATGCATGGGATAATCTGCAGTGCAGAGTTCAAAGGAATGCATGGGATAATCTGCAGTGCAGAGTTCAAAGGAATGCATGGGATAATCTGCAGTGCAGAGTTCAAAGGAATGCATGGGACAATCTGCAGTGCAGAGTTCAAAGGAATGCATGGGACAATCTGCAGTGCAGAGTTCAAAGGAATGCATGGGACAATCTGCAGTGCAGAGTTCAAAGGAATGCATGGGACAATCTGCAGTGCTGTGTTCAAAGGAATGCATGGGACAATCTGCAGTGCTGTGTTCAAGGAAATGCATGTTTTTCTCTCTCACAAATTTGGTACATGGTAAATTTAACACCTGAATTTTGAGAAAGCTGCCAGATATGTTTATATCCCACGCGTATTCTGGCCACAACAACATGGCACTGCCGAGGTATTGCATTATTAGTTCCATATATACCCCTTCTCCTTACGGCTTTCATCATAATGTTTGATGATATAGTTTTCCAGCGAGTAACATTTTCATTGGATAATTTCAGTTTTTTTTTACACTGCCAAAGAAACATCTGTATTTATTTCTACTACTGGTCAGTAAGCAGTATTAGCTTACTTGCTTATTAGTATTAGCTTGATAGTAAGCAGTATTAGCGAGCATGTCAACAGTATCATGACAAGCCTGATGTTGGCCAGGGGAATTGAATTTGAAATGTAGTTTCTTTTGCAGCTGAAACACACATTCAAATATCATTTACAATTTTCTGAGCGTTTCTATTTTGTGCGCTCAGTGCTACAAGTGCGCTCCGAGTCTTAAAATTCAGTGTTACAGCAAATACCTGTAAATCGACTTGGAGATGTGCTAGTCCAATGAGCCGTGCTTCATTGCTGTATGAGCGAGAGAGAGTTCTTTTCAGTACACTACATGCGGATCTGGTACATCTATGGACTTTTACAGCGCCGTCTGTATCACACTGACACATCAGCGTCACCCATAGCCTGCTTTACATTATCAAGCGAAGCGTGTACACTAGCCTAAGTGCATTTACGAAATTTACTGATGGGTCAGCGTTATCCCACTAATTAATTGATTAATTAGGAAGGATGTATACTTAACATTTTGATGGAGTTGGTCACTTCTTGAAACCAGAATGCTTTTTTATATCTGTTTAAGAACTCATGAATCGTGTAAACACACAGAAATCACAATAACGCGATGCATCAAATGAACAAATCCACAAGGGCCGTGACGAGGATTCGAACCTGCGACAGAGAGCATCCCATGACCATGTCGTAGCTCAGTCGATTAAGGCAGCGTCTGAGATGCTCTCGGACGCAGGTTCGAATCCTCGTCACGGGCCTTGTGGATTTGTTCAATCGTGTAAAGTTTATCAGTAATCATCCATGGATTCAAGGAACATAATTGCTTGCTGTCATATATGACGTAAATCTGTTTTCTAATTCTGATGAACTTGATTGTTAAATTCTCTCTAGACCTTTTCTAGGTCCACTTCTGAAACGTTATTGTGCTCTGGTGTGTGTATTCACCTAGTTGTGCTTGTGGAGGTTGAGCTCTGGCTTTTTGGTCCTCAGCGCGAGCGAGCGAGAGACTTGAGTGTTGACTCCATACTTCTCCCAAGGATGTATTGGTTGAAGGTTCGGCACCACGCTGGCCGTGTTTTCTGTGCCCTAACATAATCTAGGGCCTTTATCAGGTGCCGATTCTTATATTAGCGGGCTCTTGTCATGTGATATAGAGCTGTCTCTTTACGTTTGCACAAACTTTACCTCGTCCGTCTAACCAATTCAATTTGTGATCAATCTAGCGTCCTACAACCCCTCTCTTTGTTTTATTTAATACCTTAAAAACAATATCTATATTCTCTATGTAAAGTTTCTTTTAACAAGAAGAGCTTTACGAACGCCGAGTGGGTTTCAGCGTGGTTTCCGCGAAGTCTCGTTCCCCTGGTGATGTTCACTCGTATCTCGTACACGAGGTCCACTACCCACCTCGCAGCGTCAGTCGAGAATCTTTTCCAGCGGCACGGGATACTTCCAAAGTTTTTGATAGAGAAGGACAACAAATCTTCGATCTCCAAACTTTCATTCTTTAGGTTCCCGTTCTCCTTCTGTGCACCTCTTTCCCCGAGAGATCATTTTTGATGCAAATATTTCTAATCCTTACGCGGTCTCGCCCATAGAAGCTGTAGATGAATTTAAATTATTGGTGCAATTCAGAGGCTTACTCTACCTTTGATCTGCTTTATCTAACCTCGCATCTCATGATCTAAAAGTCACTGATTATTTGACCTTCAATTGTATAATGTTGTCGAGTGTGTTGTGTGTTGTAGGTCGTTATCTGTGGTGTTTACAACTACCACAGATAACGATGTCCCAGCCCAATTCTGGTTATCGCTAAGCATCCACACTGCCTGGTGTGGATGTGCGGTCCTTAGTGCGCGGTCCAAACAGAGTTCTTGACTATAAAAAGAACCTAGTTCCCTGTGTAAGTTTTTAGTGTAATTGTTTTCTCCTCTTTCAGTCTGATTTATCTTCTTTTAGCCCCAAATTTGATTTGATAAAATACCATGCCCAAGATTACCAACCGAGTGCCGGCGGGGGGATGGAAATAGCCTCGGCTACCATCCTCTTTTGTCCAGTCGTGTTGGTCGAGCGGTTAAGGGATCCTGTACGCCAGCAGAGTGCTCCTGGCAGTATGGGTTCGAGTCACTTCTGGGGTGTGAGTTTTCAGTTATTTATATTATATATATATATATATATATATATATATATATATATATATATATATATATATATATATATATATATATATAATATACAGAGAGCACAGAGCACAGTGCCAAGTATAAGAAGTCCACATACCTGTCCGACATACACACATACACACACACACACACACACACACACACACACACACACACACACACACACACACACACACACACACACACACACACACGAGCAGTTATGAGAGCATAATCTGGCACTCCAGGTTCCCTTCAAGTGCCAAGTGCCACTTTAACAGTCACTTAGTGCGTGATGCCTCAGTGGCTTGAAGCATCAATGGGGAGGAAAATAATGGAAAAAAATAACTAGGGGGGAAAGTATGGGGGAAGAAAATTATGAGTCATGGTCAAGGTGATGGGTGGAGAGGGTGACAGTATGTGGTGTGATATATAACAAAGAGCTTAGACAAAGAGCATGATAAAGAGCTCGTCATGTTTCTACAGTTCTTGCAAATACACGCACACACCTGCCACCACACCTGGTTTACACTCACCTGCACCACTCCTATACCTCAAGTCATCCCCATACCCGGCTCTTCACCACTCTTCCCCCACACACCAGTCCTGGTTAAACACACACAGCAGGATTCTCTCCATCACTAGGACGCGAGGAGAAGAACATACGATATAACAAAGATATGAGAACATACGCGAGAAGAGCAGGCGAGGGTGGGCCACTGAGCCTAACAAAAGAGCGCTTATTTCGCTTAGTTCATCGCTGGCCCCTGACCATGGTCGCTAAGGCTGCGTCGGTATCTTGGCACAACTTGCTATGCCCAGTCCCACCATTCCTGCAGCACTCCAGGTTGGTTGGTTGGTTGGGGGGGGGGCCGTGGTGGGTGTGTGTGTGGGTGTGGGTGTGGGTGTGGGTGTGTGTGTGTGTGTGTGTGTGTGTGTGTGTGTGTGTGTGTGTGTGTGTGTGTGTGTGTGTGTGCGTGTGTGTGTCACATTACCACATCCAGGTGGGTTGTGTGTCCTTAGGGAATCAAAACCTGATGTTATCCCTTCTGCGTGGTACTGAATTCTCTCTTTATGTCATCGATAACAAGTTATTAATTCAATATTCCGACGTTAGTATACCAGTAAATTGCAACACACATGACTTCGCTACACCTGTAACGATCACTATACCAACACACCTGCAATGTGTCTTCAATAGTCAACACGGATTCTATTACTGTTAAATTTCTTAAAACCATTAAAAAAATCAACTCTCCAGATCAATTAGATCGCCAGTAGTAGCTGTTTTTCATAAACACTTACAAAATCCAATATGCCAACTTCTATTCAAAATGTCAGAAAACCCGCAAAGGGATTTTTAGGGGGATTTTTTTTTTTTTGTGGACGATCATATGAGACGAGCCTAAAAAATATATCCCAGCAGTTCCCAGCCAGTTATTTGGAATGCATACCTCAAATGCCAATTTGACTGGGCTATCTGTAACGAGTGCGCAATATCTGCGCAATACCACAAAACATGTGTAATACGCAAAACATGTGTAAAATACCACAAAACATGTGTAATACTACCGTACCTGTTCTGCTCCTCGACACACCCGGTCGCCTCAATGAACACCTTACCTGCAATCAGAGAAGAAATACATTAGGGTTACGTCAAGAATCTCCCAAGACAAACTACCTGTATTATGATATTCATTTCATACAACGCCCCAAGAGCCTCTACCACCTACAACGCCCCCAGGTTCACCTCTCACAACTACACCTTCCGATGTGAGGTAGGTAGGGAAGAGGGCGCCCCCCCCCCCCCCTTCTCCTCTGCCTACCCATCTCATAACCAACATGATGTAACCAAACAAACTTTCGAACCCTCTGTGTAGCCACATGTCCAACAGGCGTAAATACACGGTGATCTATACTGACGTTCCTAGGGATGACCGGCTAATGGGAGGAAATTTGTTAGTGAAATGTGACGAGAGAATTCCGTAGACTTCATCATTGCTGCAGTTGTGGCTGAGGCCTGAGGCTACTGAACATATGGCCCTGTATGACTAACTATCCTGTGAGATGGGGACCCGGTATCACTGCTGCCTTATTCACTCTTGTGTTGTTGATATCCTCACAATGCACCCAGAGTCTGTCAGTGCAGACTGTTGATCACATGCCTCTGTATGACTAACCATCCTGTGTGATGGGGATTTTTTTAGCATCGCGTAGCTAGCTTTTTGACACACTGTACTTCCCTTGGGTAGCTGCACAAATGCTGATGTACCTAATGTGTTAATTTAAAAAAAGCATTGGCCCGGCGTTTTCCTTGCTAAAACATGTGGTGGTGGTGGTGGTGATGATGGTGACGAAGGTGGTGGTGACAAAAAACTATGATGATAAAAATAATAACGAAGTTGACGACAAAAGTTTAATTGTTTCTTTACCACTTAATTGTATCTTCATCGTGTTTCTATGTAATTATCTTCTACTAATTTCCATATCTTTTTGTATCTGTACGTTATGGATATTTTTGTTAACTATTCGATTTTGTCAAATATACGTTTCATTCATTTTTATTTGTTCTATTGTTTATCTTTAATCTTCCTCCACTTAATTTCGTAAGTTTCTATCATTCTGTTCTAAGGTTCTCCTCACCCTAAATTCATCTGCATGTCCTCTCTACTTCCAATCTTTATTCCATCCTCCGTTATTCTCCCGCCTACTCTCGCCGTTTTCCTCCCCCTTTTTCCTTACTGTGAATACCTGCTCAACTTTACCAAACTTTTATTCCCGTTCTAAAAAAAATGTTCTTTTCTTTCCTCACAATCCCATATTCTCCTTCGCCCTCTCCTCTCTCTCTCCTTCTCCCTCCACGCATCTTTTCCCTCCCTTCATTCACCTCTCACCTCGATTCATGCACTCTTCTCAATCTCCATATACATAGAGTGCATGGCGAGGCAGTGTCTCTCTCTCCCTCCCTCCATTCACGTCCCCGAAGCACCTCTCCTCTCCCTCTCTCTCTCTCTCACTCCTCTCACTCCCCAGGGCACCGTGGAGGGAGGGGGGGGGGACGGAGGAAGAGGGCGCCTCAGAGTGTGTACAAAGTAATTTGAAGACTTGGGACAAAAGTCGCGAATAACAGCGTTGAATGTCATTATCAGGCCGCTGTCTTCCTGTCCCTTATGATGTGTCCAATATGATGACGGAACACGTTTTGGAGGGAAGGGGAGGGGCGGAGGGAAGGGAAGGGGAAGGGTGGAGGGGAGGGAAGGGAAAGGGAGGATAAAAATTTGAAAATGAAGGATAAAGGTATGGAACGATTGCGAATGAGAGGAGATTTGAGGGTGAGGAGGAGGAGGAGGAAACAGTGATAGGATGAGAACATGGTGAATAATGCGGAGAAAGAACGCAAGCAAGTGGAAGAGATGTGAACGAGGCAAGGAGAAAAGTGAGGGAGGGATGAGAATAAATGGGAAGGGAGATCACTGTTGTTGTTTCCTGATCGCCCACTGACCTTCCCACCGCCCATCACCAGACCACTGACCTTCCCACCGCCCATCACCAGACCACTGACCTTCCCACCGTCCATCACCAGACCACTGACCTTCCCACCGTCCATCACCAGACCACTGACCTTCCCACCGTCCATCACCAGACCACTGACCTTCCCACCGCCCATCACCAGACCACTGACCTTCCCACCGCCCATCACCAGACCACTGACCTTCCCACCGCCCATCACCAGACCACTGACCTTCCCACCGCCCATCACCAGACCACTGACCTTCCCACCGCCCATCACCAGACCACTGACCTTCCCACCGCCCATCACCAGACCACTGACCCTCCCGCCGCCCATCACCAGACCACTGACCTTCCCGCCGCCCATCACCAGACCACTGACCTTCCCACCGCCCATCACCAGACCACTGACCTTCCCACCGCCCATCACCAGACCACTGACCTTCCCACCGCCCATCACCAGACCACTGACCTTCCCACCGCCCATCACTAGACCACTGACCTTCCCGCCGCCCATCACCAGGCTCCCCTGGCAGGGGCAACGGAGCGAGAAACCTGTAGTGAAGAGCTGAAAACAAGATAATGATAATGGCTTCCCATGTTGTCCCTACACACCGCACTCTACAGAGGGGAGGACAGAGGGAGAGGGTGAAGGATAGAGGGAGGGGGGCGAAGGATAGAGGGAGAGGGCGAAGGACAGAGGGAGAGGGCGAAGGACAGAGGGAGAGGGCGAAGGACAGAGGGAGAGGGCGAAGGATAGAGGGAGAGGGCGAAGGACAGAGGGGAGAGGGCGAAGGACAGAGGGGAGAGGGCGAAGGACAGAGGGGAGAGGGCGAAGGACAGAGGGAGAGGGCGAAGGACAGAGGGGAGAGGGCGAAGGACAGAGGGGAGAGGGCGAAGGACAGAGGGGAGAGGGCGAAGGATAGAGGGGAGGAGGCGAAGAATAGACGGAGGGGGCGAAGAATAGACGGAGGGGGCGAAGAATAGAGCTAACAAAATAAGGACAGAGCTAGCGGAATAGAGCGCGCGCTAACAAAATGGGTAATTTACCAGCAGAATGGGGAGAGCGGCAGCAGAATGGGGAGAGCGGCAGCAGAATGGGGAGAGCGGCAGCAGAATGGGGAGAGCGGCAGCAGAATGGGGAGCAGAATAAAACTCTCCCGTTCACAGGTCACAGTTAACATGTTCTCAGAGCTAATCCACGAGTACACTGTGTAAATGAACACATTGCGCTCTGCATTAATATGCAGTTAATCCTCCCCGCACTGTTGTTTGTGAGAGTTAATGTTAAGAGCTGGTGAGGGAGCCAAGCGTGTGCCTGAACGGGGACAAATCTCAATGGACCGGCCAATATTAGGGACGATTTGAAAAAAAAATAATACAACCAGCCAATCAGGAGCTGTATTTGGGAACCTAACAGTAATAAGTTCAGCAAACAGGAGCTGGACTGGACTGCACTCAGTACAGGAGGGCACTGACCCTCTAACACGATACCGTTGAAGCCAAACGTGCCATAAATTCTTAGAGCAAACGACGAACCAGCGAGGAAGACAAACTGACACAATAATGTTGTCTTAAGATTGCCAATGACTCTTAGAGACTTTCTTTCAGGCTTGAGATGTTCCATAGAGTTTTTCCCGTCGGGTTCCTCTGAGTTGCTGGTCACAGGTCACAGCTTCATTGGAAGCTGTGATCTGTGGCACATTTCGTTAATATACAACTGACTTACCGTGTGTATGACGATATGTTATTCCTACGAGATATCAAATGCATTATGTCTTTTCGTGATGCCGAACTCATTTTATGCACAGTATCTTGGTTGATATTAAACCGCTGATATTTTTATCTTTGATTAGAGAAGGTCAACTGAACCTCCTCGGTGCCTTTATTGACTATTCGGTGAGCAGCTTGGCTCAGACTACCAAATTGCTGCATACAACGACCAGAGGAAGGTATGTTAACCACAGGTGAACAGGTGATCCACAGAACTTGTGGCGAAAGAGACGTGACACAAACTTCATCCCACAGTGTTTCTGTATTACGTATTTTTTTCTGTATTACGTAATATGTATTTTTTTTAACCAACTGTAATTACTTCATCTTAATTTCGTCTGTACTTTGAGCATATGATATTCATATAAGCAAATAACTAATAGATTTTATTCCATAAACAAAAATAAATCTTTGCACTAACAATTTTTGGTTGGTTTAAACTCTAGAGGCCACCCAGAGACACATGCAGAAACATCTAAGAAATTACACCGAGAACTCTTGCCGGCAGCTGAGGCACTCACGTTGACACTGAGAACTACAACTCGTCACAGTATGAATTTACGTCATCACTAGATTGACGGGGATGGGGGGGGGGGGGGTTAGGGGGGGGTTGTCAGTCTGGTGACCCTCACGGAACCAGGTGTTGAACCTGCAACGGGAGACCTGGCAGGTGTTGAACCTGCAACGGGAGACCTGGCAGGTGTTGAACCTGCAACGGGAGACCTGGCAGGTGTTGAACCTGCACCGGGAGACCTGGCAGGTGTTGAACCTGCACCGGGAGACCTGGCAGGTGTTGAACCTGCACCGGGAGGCCTGGCAGGTGCTGAACCTGCAACGGGAGGCCTGGCAGGTGCTGAACCTGCAACGGGAGGCCTGGCAGGTGTTGAACCTGCAACGGGAGACCTGGCAGGTGTTGAACCTGCAACGGGAGACCTGGCAGGTGTTGAACCTGCAACGGGAGACCTGGCAGGTGTTGAACCTGCAACGGGAGGCCTGGCAGGTGTTGAACCTGCAACGGGAGGCCTGGCAGGTGTTGAACCTGCAACGGGAGGCCTGGCAGGTGTTGAACCTGCAACGGGAGACCTGGCAGGTGTTGAACCTGCAACGGGAGACCTGGCAGGTGTTGAACCTGCAACGGGAGACCTGGCAGGTGTTGAACCTGCAACGGGAGACCTGGCAGGTATTGAACCTGCAACGAGAGACCTGGCAGGTGTTGAACCTGCAACGAGAGACCTGGCAGGTGTTGAACCTGCAACGAGAGACCTGGCAGGTGTTGAACCTGCAACGAGAGACCTGGCAGGTGTTGAACCTGCAACGAGAGACCTGGCAGGTGTTGAACCTACACCGGGAGACGAGAAAATAATAGTCAACTCCATCCACAATTTCAGAAGTAGGAAAGATCGTGTAGGCTTGTGCCGGAACTCGCTGCATTTCTGAGATTGAACGATTGGGCAAGCACGACACAGAGTGAGCTATTGGGTATTTATCTAGCTTTTGAGTACCTTAAGCTCAATGGTGATGGAGTGATATTCTGTGACTCTAAAAGTGCTCTGCATTCCTTAAATAACCCATCACAATGTATGTCTGAAGTAGCTTGTAATATTAAATGGAATGTAATTTTTGCCAATGATAATAACTATTGTATAAAATTTGTGTGGATCACATCCCATGTTGGAGTTAGAAAACATGACTTTTTAGATCAATTGGCCAATGAGGCTTGCAGGAAAGAAAACACTGATTATGACTTTGGATTTTCTACTGCAATTATTAGAAACACACAGATTAAGAAATTCATTCAGATTTAGAAAAACTAACAAATTCCCAGACACCTGAAAGCTGCAGTATTAAAAGCTGAGACAACTTTTGTAATAACAGGTATTTGTATGGTCAGCACAGTAACCGGACCAGGCAATGTGATGTAGTCATTGCGCGAATTTGCCTTGACTATAGACACATCTGGCAGGTTAGTGAGGCTGAGCCACTACCAGAATATTCAGATTGTAAACTCTGTTACAAACCTTTAATGCATTCACTAGAACACTATATTGTTGAATGTGAAACCGTAAAAGACTTTAGACCTCCTGGCCTCTTGTACCACCAACTGTGTAACTATTTCATTGACTCAGGTGTTCTGGACGACATCCTAACAATTTATCCAAAATTTGCTTGTCCATTTTAAAGAATGAAGAACAATTCTATTTATATTAATTTTAAGCTGCATCACTAATGAACCCATCCCTACCCTTGTGTGGCAGTGCACAACAGAAAGTTGTATTTACATATTCATACATTAAAACACTGATTGTAACCATGTGCTTATTGATTGTAACCATGTGTAAATATATATGTGCTTCAGCCTACAGTTTAGACCTATTGTCTTATGTATGACCCTCTGACCTGTGTGGCAGTGAATACGAGCATTATCCTCACTTTAATAAGACTTAATTGAAATCCTCAGATTAGGCAAAATTGTAATTATTTTTTTCAATAAAGATGTTAATAATAATGCATTACACCACATGCGGATTGAAAGATGGGAGGCGAACACAAAAATAGTTGAAAATTGGCAAAAACAAATATGCAAGTACGAATAGTTGAGAAGAAATAGGCAAATATACTCACGAAATACTGCGGGGAATAATGTGGAAGAGGGAGAGATTAGATTGAGCATCAACAGCATGAGTACATTAATAGAAACTGGGCCACTATGATCCACAGGAACTTAAAGAAGAACTTCTTTGTGTCAAGAGCTGTGTGACACTCAAGACGAGATGGTTGGCACCTGAAGGTCGGGAGGCAGTACTAAACGACCAAAGACGGGAAAGACCGAATCCAAGAGCTGAAACTCAATTCTAAACCACAAATAGACAAGTACACAATAGCTAGCAAGAACTCTTAGCAAATAAAATAGTTATCTAACACAAGATGAGCCGCCACCTGCCTCAACTCTATCTTCTAAATCAAAGCTCCTGAGGAGACAATAGTTCCCAAAATGGGAAGGGAAAAAAATGGGGGGAAAAAATATGAGAGAAATCTCCAAGAGGGGGGTAAAAGTGTCCCTCCCCCCCCCAGCGCTGGCCGGCGCCTCCCTGGCTCCAGCGCTCTGGATGCCTCGACTCCTCGCTGCCTGGAAGAATCCACAACTGTCACGGAAACGATTGGCTTCCCTGGAAATGAGCCGAGTGTTTAATTTTATTACCTTTGTTTTATTGGGCCCGCGCAGACGGCCAGCGCGCCGTCCTCCGCTCCGGAAGATAATTGGAACCCACACTGGCCGTTAAGGATCAGTTAAACGTATCTGGCTAATTAGAATTCAACCTTGGAGCCATTCCGAGTTTACTTCAATTTTCTGGCGGCCAGAGCGGAGGCGTCCCGATCCCTGGCTTTTTGGCTTGGGACGTCCCGTAAAAACGTTTACAGTCGGGGCTCCAGCGTGTTTGGAGACAGTTAATTTAACCATTACATTTGCCTCAGCCATTTAACTATTACTGGGTCCTGCCCCGGCGATTTCACTCGAAGAGCAACTCTCTTGTAACTCTTAATGGGTAAAGTGTCCGACATCAACACTGCCTCCACGACATATTGAACAAGAGCAAGAGGACAAAAATGTTCCTGATCTGTGACGCTCCTCTTGTATTGCAGCCTCTTGCTTTCCTCCTCTCTTCCCTACTCCTCCTCACTATGCACCCCCTTTCCCCACCCCATCCCCTTTCCCTTCTTCCCCCTCCGGAGGAAGTCGCTAGACGATAACCAAACTTGTTAAGTTATCTTGACCCACCGGCACTTAACCTTTACACTAGAAGAGAGCGGGCTTAGGAAGAACTGCTGCCATAATAAGATGGGGAACATACACTAGTGTATGATGTATACACCATAGGGTAGTGTATTTGATGTATGTCTTCCACCTAGCGAAGCACCGCCATTCTGTTGCCAAACTTTCATATTTCAAGAACTGTCAAGTTCTCAGTTTTCTTATAATGACGTGACTTGCTTGTGGACCCTCACTTAACACTGATATTTTCTTCTCCTGAAAATATATATATATATATATATATATATATATATATATATATTAATTTATTTATTTATTATAATTACGCAGCACCACCGTGGAGAGCCTCCTGGCTGGGTGCTGTCAACACTAACGTTTGCATATTACAGCAAATTACCAGCGCAGTATAATAGAATTTTTTGAGAATTTTGTGGACATCAGTGAGTTTGTTTTACAATATATATAAAAATCAGTGAACAAAACAAATTCCAGGTCAATTTAAAATATTACAGAATTCATCATGAGGTGTAGTGAAGCACCTGTCCTCAGACCAAGTCCATTCCATCCAGCGGTCAACCCCACAGACGCATTCATTAATTTTAACATGCTTTTCATTCAAAACGGGAATTTTCTCAAATATAAATTAATAATATAATATATTAGCATATTGTGCATATATAGGCATAGGTTAGGTTAGGTGTTTAGGTTCTGTTGGCAATTATTTGTATTTGTAGTACGTGGGTGAAGCATTTACAGCGTTGTGGATCGAACAAACTTCGTCAGTGAAGCACTTGTTCCGGAAGTGTTCGAACGTCAACAGTTGTGAGTCGTGTGTAAACCGTTTTTCATATATAAACATGGGGTTTGGCGGGTACATGGAATGGACTTTGGATGTTTGTATATGAGGACTGCTGCAGACTGCAGATGAGGGCTGCTCGAACATTCATTTAGAGCTCACTTGTCAGACTGGGAGGAAGGGAAAGACTGGGAGGAAGGGAAAGACTGGGAGGGAGGGAAAGACTGGGAGGAAGGGAAAGACTGGGAGGGAGGGGAAAGTAGTGTGGAACTGAAGGAGGGACTCGGGGGCACCCGAAGACGACTCGTACACAATAAATAAATCAACTCTCAATCATAATCTCCTCTGCTTTTAAATTTGTTCTGCTTTCTTCCCCCATTTTCCTATTTCCGTCCCTGCCTTCCCCCTCCCTCCCTCCCTCCCTTATAAAGGTCAGGGTAGCAAGTTTTACGCCGTACGGCTCTCGTCTAGCGTAATTACGGAGCTGCTGAAGTAGGCAAGTAGATATCTTTAACTTGGGGCCCGATTGGCGGTTACCAGAAGCGGCGAAGGTTAATGGTGAAGGGAGGAGGAGAGGGTAAGATCGAGTAGGATAGGATGCCCATAGTAAATTCTGATCATTAAGTGACACCTCCAAGAGTGTGACACCCTCCCCACAGCGTCACCCACAGCGTGACACCCTCCCCACAGCGCCACCCACAGTGTGACACACTAACGTCACTCCTCGCCACTACCTCACTCAGCCCAGTATAACGCTTCACCTCGCCAAGGTGTTACTCACCACCTTGAGTAAGACCTTGAGTATCACCTTAAGTACACCACTCTACCCAACCTGGTGGCCGAGTCAAGCGTCTTCACGGGGCTGAGACGCGGCGACAACACGACCCCAAGGGGGTAACGACCCGTCGCACTCGCCACTACCCAGACGCACGACAACCCGCCACTCGACACGGAGGACATTAACAACGAACATAAGTATTCAACGACGGCGCCATTGTTACCTCCAGAGGCACTGTTCCCAGTCGTTACCACGAGTGCCTCTTATAGCCACGATAACAACTATACACACACATTGTGATAATGATTTTCTGGAATGTTTTTTTTTTTTTTTTTAGTCGCCTGTCTTATCTCTGAGGAGGAAGGGAAATATCAGGGGGAAAGCGCCAAGCCATTACGACTATATATATATAATCTCTGGGGAGAAAACATGACTAACCTGAAAACCTGTTTTATAACAATTTGAAAACGGCTTAACGGCCTTTTCCAGTTGTGAATTTTGTCAAAATTAAGGGAAAGTGAGTATTCACTAAATAGGATCATTATCTGAATGTATTCAACTGGCAAACAGGTAGAAACATGGTAGGGATTGGCTAACAAGTTTGTTATCAGTAAACGAGACTTCACACAATAAAATTAAACAGTTACGAATCAGACAGAAGGAAGTATTCGTCTGTTTAACTTGAGATGTGAGGGAGGCAGGCACGCACGTACACGTACACGTACACACACACACACACACACACACCGTCCTGAATGATTCCTTAGATTTCTAAAGGTAGTTCATGAGTTGACCATCCTTGTATACGCCGCTGATTTGAGCCTCTGGCGACAGGTTCGGTGTCATATCAACCCCGATGTTCATATGTATCCCTGTTCGATACCAGGAGGGTTGCCTCTCCTCTCCTATTGAGTACCTTATGGCTGGCCGCCTGTTGCCAAAACCCAGCTTCATTCTTACTTAGTTCCTTGCATGTGTACTCTCCTAACTGTGCTTCGGCTCTTTGGTCCGCCTCTTAACTGTTAATCAACTGGTGTACAGATTACTGAGCCTACTGGGCTCTATCATATCTACAACTGAAACTGTGTATGGAGTCAGCCTCCACCACATCACTGCCTAGTGCATTCCATTTGTTATTTGCTTTGCCAATTAAAGTTCTTTCTACTGTGTCCGTGGCTCATTTGGGTACTCAGTTTCCACCCGCGTCCAACTGTGCGTGTACTACCTAGGTTAAATAATCTGTTTTTATCTACCTTATCAATTCCTTTGAGAATGTTGTATGTAGTGATCATGTCTCCCCTAACTATCAAAGACCTGAGGTTTAGTTCCCGTAGTCTTTTCTAATAGCTCATACTCCTCGGCTTGGATACCAGTCTGGTGGTAAATCTTTGAACCTTCTCCAATTTAGTCTTGTCCTTGACTCGACGCTATTGCTGTATACTTCAGCACTTGTCTGACATACGTGGTATACAAGGTTCTAAAATAAAAATGATTCATTACACAAGCTGCTAAGGCATTTCTCATGTTGGCCAACCTAGCATATGCCGCGGATGATATCCTCTTGATGAGGGCTTCTGGGGACAGGTCTGTCTTGTTTGCATGCGTGCGAGAGAGAGCGAGAGAGTGAGAGCGCGAGAGAGAGAGAGAGGGGGGGTGAAGAGAGAGATTATAGAACTGTTTCCACTTGTTTCCAGGGTAGTTTTTCGTGTAAATGTTTCTCATTCGAGGATCTAACTTTAATCCTTGGCCTCAGGTTCCATTGTTTCTCATCTTAAACATTTCCTTTGTTGACTCCCTTGAGAATTTGTTGTCACATCACCGCGGCTTTTTCTTCAGGAAAGTTCAGAGGTTGAGCTCCCCCCCCCCTTTCATCCTTTCCTGGTGCCCTTAACTCCCGCACTGAGCTCTAAATAAACCTCTATTTGTTTAAACATTTTTGTTTGTTTTTTAAGTTATATTAGTAGAGCTTTATGTTGGTGCTGTCGGAAAATCCGACACCATTTAATATATCATACAGACAGATAATTGCTGCTGTGTTGTATAAACAAGTTAACCCATAGAAAACGTAACTTGTAGTGGAATTACCGTCTATAGAAAACGGAATATCATTACCACATACTATTTTAAATTCACCACCTATTATGGTGGGAATTATTCTTAAATACATTAGTCTTTGGACTTTACCATCATAAAAACTTCTCATATAAATTAACTTAATTATCAATATTAAAGTAGAGTAAATGTGACCCTTCTATCACTTCTGTCATCTGGACAGTGTAAGCCAGGCGTCAGTGAGGAAGGAGGGGCAGCGATTGTTTATATTAGACCAGAGGGTCACGGGAGCAAATACGGCTCCTGTTAATTTTACTTGGACGTAGTGTTATGGAAACCAAAGGTGTACCATCTTCAACACGCTGTCAACAAATTCAAGTTAAGTGTTCTTCCGAAACCCATTTATCTTTCATTTATGGCCATTAATGTCAGTGGATATAGGGTGATCGGTTAGAGCACGAGATAGCCTCATACGAAAGGTAATTAGCCCAGGTCTATATGGTTCCATGTACAGTGTTTTCTCTGATATAGCTTGTCATGTACTAGGATTCTGGCTTCACAGCTAGCGCCCTTTTGACAGGTCAAGACGAGGAAGCATGCTTTGTGCATCAGTTACCAGGGTGATGGAAGCTACCTCAAAGAGGGAAAATGTGGTGTCTACATCCTGGTTATACCTGGTGGACTAAGGCCTGCTGTACAAATAAGATAAGGAACCTCTTCAATGTATGTAGTCTAATACTGTAGTTTGATTGGCTGCATATATATACAATTAATATAAACCCCCCTTAATGTGTAGAGGATCGATTTGTGAGATTATGAGATTATTGCAGAAATACAGTCCACTTATCATTATACAAATTGCTATCGAAGTATACAAATTAACGTAAATATAAATTCTATATAAATTCATATAAATTAAATAAATATAAATCTCACAGGTCGGTTCCCACAGGTGCCACGAACTTTTTGGAATCAATTTTAACCCACCAATTGCAATTGTAAAACAGTGCATTCAAAATAGGTATTTTATCTAAATTAATTTGAATATATATATTAGAATCGAGTGTATAGTTAGGTCTAGATTAGGTTTGGTGTTCAGGTTCTGTTGGTGATTTGTAGTACGTGTGAGAAGCATTTACAGCGTTGTGGTTCCAACAAAATTCGTCAGTGAAACATTTGTTCCGGAAGTGTTCGAACGTCATCAGTTGAGAGTCGTGTGTAAACCGTTTTCCATTCATAAACAGCTGGGGTTTGGCGGGTGCATGGAATCACTTTTGGATTTTTGTTAAGAGGACGGGCTGCGATTTGAACAGCTTCAGCGAACTACTGCTTGAGCAACCAGCCTATCCTCCAGACAAAGACCCAAAAGTGATTCCATGCACCCGCCAAACCCCCTGTTTATGAATGGAAAACGGTTTACACACGACTCTCAGCTGATTTCGTTCGAACACTTCCGGAACAAATGTTTCACTGACGAATTTTGTTCGAACCACAACGCTGTAAATGCTTCACCCACGTACTATAAATATTCGCCAACAAAACCTAAACTCCTAACCTATGCCTATATATGCACAATATGCTATTATAATAATTTATATTTGAAAAAATTCCTGTTGTGAATGAACAGCATTTAAAAATTTATGAATGCGTCTGTGGGGTCGACCGCTGGATGGAATGGCCTCGAATCGAGGACGGGTCGTGAGCAATGTTCAAACGTCAATTCAGAGTCGTGTGTGTTAAGCGTTTTCATTCATAAATAGCGGATTTGGCGCCTCCATTTAACGAACATTTGGTTTTTGTTAATGAGTCTGGACTGCATTGTTTAGATGATGGGCTCATCAATTCACGTCATCAAAATGAGAAAACCCGAGTTGAACAACTCGGAAGCCTCGAATCCATTGTTAACTAATTTTGACTTCTTTAGATATCTTGAAGCCGTAGAGGGCTTTAGATAGTGAAGGTATAGAAGGTTAAGATAAAAAAAAA
>NW_025559944.1:0-17397 GCF_020424385.1 Procambarus clarkii
ATGGCTTAAAACTGGGGTAAGGGATGGAGGACTTAGTTCGTGTCTGGGCCGGCTTGGGGCAGGAGGAAGACCAGGGGGTGGGAGGGAAGGGGGTACTCGGGGTAGGGAGGGAGGATGGAATTGTTTGGAATGGTGGAACTCCCCACCTATAGGGTGGTGAGTTGGGATGTTGCAGTCCCCTCTGAGGTTCCCGAGGTGCTGGGTTGGGGTTCTACACTCCCCACTGGGATTGCTGGGTTGGGGGTTGAGGTTTTCTGGCTCCCTTCCCTCAGCCTGCGCCTTTTCCTTGCATCTGCTGCCTGTATTATCTCTGTCCTGGTCATGTCCCTCTGAAGGAATACCTGTCTGTAATTTGTTACATATTTCAGTTTGCTCTTTTTTGCTAGTATGTCCTCTTTGATGCACTCGTTTTTGAGCACTACCTTGATCACTCGGTCTTTGTCTTTGTTGTACTGGCCAATCCGGAAAAACTTTTCTATGTCTGTTTCAGCCCCTTCCAGACCTATCTCCTTTAGTATCCCTGCCACTGCTGCTTTGTCCTTAGACCTCCATTCTTTCCTTGTGGAACCCTCTTGTTCCTTAACACTTATCACTACTACAGCTCTTTTCCTTTCCAGTAACTGGCTCGTGCATCTTGCTGCCTCGTGTGAGGTTACTGCTTTCATTACAACTTCCTTGACTGTGGACATTGCTCCTGGGATCTTCAGCATTTCAGCAAAGGTGGCACCCATTGTAGGGGTCCCTGCCATTGCTACATCTCCTGGTGCCTGGGGGTTGGTCCCCTGGGCCTCAGTCTGAGGAGATCCTTTTTTAAGGTTTTTAATCTCCTCTTGCGCTGCCTTTAGTTCATTCTGCAGTTTATTTATGAGTCCTCTCATGTCTTTCAGTTCTTCAGTGATTTCCCTCCATGCGCGAACAGTCATCTCCATGTATGACTCGTCCTGTTCCTCTCCTCCACCTGTGTTCTGTTTTCTTACCATCCTGCTTGATCCCTTTTCTTTTCCCTAGCGTTTGTTAGTCTACACTAACCTCAGTGTGTGTGTGTGTTTGTTTGTGTGTGTGTGTACTCACCTAATTGTACTCACCTAGTTGTGCTTGCGGGGGTTGAGCTCTGGCTCTTTGGTCCCGCCTCTCAACCGTCAATCAACAGGTGGATCCCGCCTGTCATATCTAACTGTCCTCCACCACATCACTTCCTAATGCATTATGTGTGTGTGTGTGTGTGTGTGTGTGTGTGTGTGTGTGTGTGTGTGTGTGTGTGTGTGTGTGTGTGTGTGTGTGTGTGTGTGTGTGTGTGTACTCACCTAGTTGTACTCACCTAGTTGTGTTTGCGGGGGTTGAGCTCTGGCTCTTTGGTCCCCCCTCTCAACCGTCAATCAACAGGTGTACAGATTCCTGAGCCTATCGGGCTCTGTCATATCTACATTTGAAACTGTGTATGGAGTCAGCCTCCACCACATCACCCCCTAATGCATTCCATTTGTCAACCACTCTGACACTAAAAAAGTTCTTTCTAATATCTCTGTGGCTCATTTGGGCACTCAGTTTCCACCTGTGTCCCCTTGTGCGTGTTCCCCCTTGTGTTAAATAGACTGTCTTTATTTACCCTATCAATTCCCTTCAGAATCTTGAATGTGGTGATCATGTCCCCCCTAACTCTTCTGTCTTCCAGCGAAGTGAGGTTTAATTCCCGTAGTCTCTCCTCGTAGCTCATACCTCTCAGCTCAGGTACTAGTCTGGTGGCAAACCTTTGAACCTTTTCCAGTTTAGTCTTATGCTTGACTAGATATGGACTCCATGCTGGGGCTGCATACTCCAGGATTGGTCTTACATATGTGGTGTACAAGTTCTGAATGATTCTTTACACAAGTTTCTGAATGCCGTTCGTATGTTGGCCAGCCTGGCATATGCCGCTGATGTTATCCTCTTGATATGTGCTGCAGGAGACAGGTCTGGCGTGATATCAACCCCCAAGTCTTTTTCCTTCTCTGACTCCTGAAGAATTTCCTCTCCCAGATGATACCTTGTATCTGGCCTCCTGCTCCCTACACCTATCTTCATTACATTACATTTGGTTGGGTTAAACTCTAACAACCATTTGTTCGACCATTCCTTCAGCTTGTCTAGGTCTTCTTGAAGCCTCAAACAGTCCTCTTCTGTTTTAATCCTTCTCATAATTTTAGCATCGTTCGCAAACATTGAGAGAAATGAATCGATACCCTCCGGGAGATCATTTACATATATCAGAAACAAGATAGGACCGAGTACAGAGCCCTGTGGGACTCCACTGGTGACTTCACGCCAATCTGAGGTCTCACCCCTCACCGTAACTCTCTGCTTCCTATTGCTTAGATACTCCCTTATCCACTGGAGCACCTTACCAGCTACACCTGCCTGTCTCTCCAGCTTATGTACCAGCCTCTTATGCGGCACTGTGTCAAAGGCTTTCCGACAATCCAAGAAAATGCAATCCGCCCAGCCCTCTCTTTCTTGCTTAATCTGTGTCACCTGATCGTAGAATTCTATCAAGCCTGTAAGGCAAGATTTACCCTCCCTGAACCCATGTTGGCGATTTGTCACGAAGTCCCTTCTCTCCAGATGTGTTACCAGGTTTTTTCTCACGATCTTCTCCATCACCTTGCATGGTATACAAGTCAAGGACACTGGCCTGTAGTTCAGTGCCTCTTGTCTGTCGCCCTTTTTGTATATTGGGACCACATTCGCCGTCTTCCATATTTCTGGTACGTCTCCCGTCTCTAGTGACTGTCCCTGTCCCACACACACACGCCCTGTGTGTGTGTGTGTGTGTGTGTGTGTGTGTGTGTGTGTGTGTGTGTGTGTGTGTGTGTGTGTGTGTGTGTGTGTGTGTGTGTGTGTGTGTGTGTGTGTGTGTGTGTGTGTGTGTGTGTGTGTGTGTGTGTGTGGGAGAGGGAGAGAGGAGGAGAGAGGGAGATCGGGAAAGAAGGAGAGATATAGAGAGAGAGTGTGGGGAGTAGGAGTGGGGGGGGGAGGAGTGTATTGGGTTAGTGAGATGGGGGGGTAAGCGAGGGGGCGGATTATGAGTGAGGTCTTATCCCCTTTCCACGAAAGGTGTTAATCATTTCTAGCCTGACTGGATGTTTGTGTATGTACTCACCTAGTTGTACTCACCTAGTTGTGCTTGCGGGGGTTGAGCTCTGGCTCTTTGGTCCCGTCTCTCAACCGTCAATCAACAGGTGTACAGGTTCCTGAGCCTATTGGGCTCTATCATATCTACACTTGAAACTGTGTATGGAGTCAGCCTCCACCACATTACTTCCTAATGCATTCCATTTGTCAACCACTCTGACACTAAAAAAGTTCTTTCTAATATCTCTGTGACTCATTTGGGCACTCAGTTTCCACCTGTGTCCCCTAGTGCGTGTGCCCCTTGTGTTAAATAGCCTGTCTTTATCAACCCTGTCGATTCCCTTGAGAATCTTGAATGTGGTGATCATGTCCCCCCTAACTCTTCTGTCTTCCAACGAAGTGAGGTTTAATTCCCGTAGTCTCTCCTCGTAGCTCATACCTCTCAGCTCGGGTACTAGTCTGGTGGCAAACCTTTGAACCTTTTCCAGTTTAGTCTTATGCTTGACTAGATATGGACTCCATGCTGGAGCCGCATACTCCAGGATTGGTCTGACATATGTGGTATATAATGTTCTGAAAGATTCCTTACACAATTTTCTAAAGGCCGTTCTTATGTTAGACAACCTGGCATATGCTGCTGATGTTATCCTCTTGATATGAGCTTCAGGGGACAGGTCTGGCGTGATATCAACCCCCAGGTCTTTCTCTCTCTCTGACTCTTGAAGTATCTCATCTCCCTAATGATACCTTGTATCTGGTCTCCTGCTTCCTACCCCTATCTTCATTACATTACATTTGCTTGGGTTAAACTCTAACAGCCATTTGTTCGACCATTCCTGCAGCTTGTCCAGGTCTTCTTGAAGCCTCAAGCTGTCCTCCTCTGTCTTAATCCTTCTCATAATTTTGGCGTCGTCAGCAAACATTGAGAGGAATGAGTCTATACCCTCTGGGAGATCATTTACGTATATCAGAAACAGGATAGGTCCAAGCACAGAGCCCTGTGGGACTCCACTGGTGACTTCACGCCATTCTGAGGTCTCACCCCTCACTGTAACTCTCTGCTTCCTATTGCTTAGGTACTCCCTTATCCACTGGAGCGCCCTACCAGTTACTCTTGCCTGTTTCTCCAGCTTATGCATCAACCTTTTATGGGGTACTGTGTCAAAGGCTTTCCGACAGTCCAAAAAAATGCAGTCAGCCCATCCTTCTCTTTCTTGCTTAATCTTTGTCACCTAATCGTAGAATTCTATCATGCCTGTAAGGAAAGATTTACCCCCCTGAACCCATGTTGATGGGTTGTCACGAAGTCTCTTCTCTCCAGATGTGTTACTAAGTTTTTTCTCACAATCTTCTCCATCACCTTGCATGGTATACAAGTTAAGGACACTGGCCTGTAGTTCAGTGCCTCTTGTCTGTCACCCTTTTTGTATATTGGTACTACATTAGCAGTCTTCCATATTTCTGGTAGGTCTCCCGTTTCCAGTGACCTACTATACACTATGGAGAGTGGCAAGCAAAGTGCTCCTGCACACTCTTTCAATACCCATGGTGAGATTCCATCCGGCCCAACAGCTTTTCTCACATCCAGCTCCAATAGGTGCTTCTTGACCTCATCTCTTGTAATTTCGAACCTTTCCAAGGTCACCTGGTTTGCTGCCACCTCTCCTAGCGCCGTGACTTCTCCCTGTTCTATTGTAAAGACCTCCTGGAACCTTTTGTTGAGTTCTTCACACACCTCTTTGTCATTCTCTGTGTACCTGTCCTCGCCCACCCTAAGTTTCATCACCTGTTCCTTCACTGTTGTCTTCCTCCTGATGTGACTGTGTAGTAGCTTTGGTTCGGTCTTGGCTTTATTACCTATATCATTTTCATACCTTTTCTCAGCTGCTCTTCTCACACTAACATACTCGTTCCTGGTTCTCTGGTATCTCTCTCTACTTTCTGGTGTTCTGTTATTATGGAAGTTCCTCCATGCCCTTTTGTTCAGCTCCTTTGCTTTCATACATTCCCTATTAAACCACGGATTCTTCCTTTGCTTCTCTGTTTTTTCCTGTCGGGCTGGGACACACATGCTTACAGCCTCCTGACATTTTTGGGTGACATAGTCTATCATGTCTTGTACGGACTTGGTTCCGAGTTCTGTGTCCCAATGTATATCCCATAGGAATTTATTCATCTCCTCATAGTTTCCCTTTCGGTACGCCAGCCCTTTGTTTCCCAGTTCTTTTTTGGGGGTGATATTTCCTAGCTCAACCAGGTACTCAAAGCTCAATACACTATGATCACTTATTCCCAAGGGGGCTTCCAACTTAACTTCCCTTATATCCGACTCATTTAGGGTAAATATCAGATCAAGCAAGGCTGGTTCATCCCCTCCTCTCATTCTTGTCGGTCGCTTGACGTGTTGACTTAGAAAGTTACTTGTTGCCACATCCAGCAGCTTAGGTCTCCATGTGTCTGGGCCTCCATGTGGGTCTCTGTTCCCCAATCTATCTTCCCATGGTTGAAGTCTCCCATGATTAGTAGTCTGGATCCGTTCCTGCTAGCCACAGAAGCTGCTCTCTCTATTATATTGATGGTGGCCAAGTTGTTTCTATCATATTCCTGTCTGGGTCTTCTGTCATTCGGTGGGGGGTTATATATGACTACTACTATAATTTTCTGTCCTCCAGTTGCTATGGTGCCTGATATGTAGTCACTGAAACCTTCACAGTTCTGAATTACCATCTCTTCGAAACTCCAACCTTCTCTTAGTAGCAAAGCTACACCACCTCCTCCTCTCCCTTCTCTCTCTTTCCTCACTACATAGTAGCCCTGTGGAAACACTGCGTTTGTTATAGCTTTCGTTAGCTTTGTTTCTGTGAGTGCTATTATGTCTGGGTTTTCTTCTAGTGCCCATTCTCTGAGTTCACTTGTTTTATTTGTAATCCCATCTATGTTAGTGTACATTGCCTTGAAGCTCACTTTCTTCTGTTCATTTTCTTGTCCCTTTCTTGGCGAGCATTCTGCTGGTGTGGGAAGCTGTTCCGTGGGTGAGAAGATCTGTGAGGTGGTTTGCAGGGTCTCAGAGGATTTTGGGGTGGGGGTGGTGGTTTAAGGGAAGGGGGGACAGGTAGGGTGTGTGTTAAGGAGATAGGGGGGACATGGAGGATACGGGGTGAGGGGAGAGGAGGGATAGGAAGGGTATGGGATGAAGGGGGAGGGGAGAAAGGGGGGGGGGGAAGGTGGGAGGGGGGACGTGATGGGAATGGGGAAGGGGTGACAGGGTCAGAATGGGGGGAGGGGGGGTTGGGTTGGGGCAGGTAGGTCGAGGGAAAGGGAGGGTTTCTATGCAGAGGGGGGTGGTGGTGTTGCCCTCCCCTCTGGTGTTGCTGGGATGCTGGTTTTGGGTTCCCCTCTTGTCTTTGGGACTGTTGTGTTGGGGGCTGTGATTTCCTGGTTTGCTGGTCTCTCCCTGCGCTTCCTCCTTGCCTCTGCTACCCTGGCTCTCTCCTCCTTCGTCCTGTCCCTCTGCAGGAATACTTTTTTGTATCCCTCCACATGCTGCAGACGACTCTTCCTTTCGAGAATATCCTCCTTCGTGGTTTCGTTTGTAAACACCACCTTTACAAGTCGGTTTCTGTCCTTGTTGTACCAGCCCAACCTGAAAACCTTCTCAATGTTTTGTTCAGCCCCTTCCATCTGTAACCCCTTCAGTAGCCCATGTACTGCCTCTCTATCCTTGCTATTCCATTCTTGCCTGTTGGATCCTAACCTGTTCTTTGATGCCTATAACTACCACTGATCTTTTTCTCTCCAGCAGCTGAGTGGTGCACCTTGCTACTTCCTGTGATGTAGCTGCTTGCATGGCTACCTCCCTCACTGTGGCCATTGCTTCTGAGCTCTTTTTCAGTATGTCTGCAAATGTTTCAGGTACAGAGGCATTTCCTTCCAATGTAACATTCCCACCTTCCCTTTGGATGATAATCTGATGATCAGTCTCTTTATTTTTCTCTGTGAGGGATTTGATCTCCTCCCTTGCTGATGTCAGCTCACTTTGCAGGTTGTTAATTGTAATCCTCATTTCCTGCATCTCCTTCCTGAATTCCTCCAGAGCTTGGGTTAACATTTCCTTCGTTTGGTCACTCTGGCTGTCCCTGTTGCGTCCTCCTGCCATTTTGCCCCTTGTCAAGAGAGAGAGCAAGAGAGAGAGAGAGAGCAATAGAGCAAGACAGAGAGAGCTAGAGAGAGAGAGAGAGAGAGAGAGAGAGAGAGAGAGAGAGAGAGAGAGAGAGAGAGAGAGAGAGAGAGAGAGAGAGAGAGAGAGAGAGAGAGAGAGAGAGAGAGAGAGAGAGAGAGAGAGAGAGAGAGAGAGAGAGAGAGAGAGAGAGATACAGAGAGAGAGATACAGAGAGAGAGAACGTGTGTGTGTGTGTGTGCGCGTGGGATGGGGGTTGTCTGCAGATTATGGCAGGTAAGAGAGAGGGTAAGAGAAGGGGTAAGAGAGGGGCGTGGATTATGAGTGAGGATTTTATCCCCTTTCCACAAAAGGTGTTAATCCCTTCTAGCCTGACTGGACATATGTGTGAGTGCGTGCGTGTACGTGTGTTTGTTTTTGCGTGTGGGTGCGTGTGTGCTTGCAAACGTATGTATGCGTGCGTGTGTGTTAGTGTGTTACGGGGGTCCCGTAAAATGTCAACCGCTACCCAAATTGAGCCACTTTGATATTTTAAATATGTGTGCTTAAACACACGTTTACCCACACACAGAACAAACACATCTACCCAAAATGAGCCACTTTGAGATTTTTTAAATATATATGCTATCCTGAACAAGAATTTGATAATATTTTACCTCGCACTGTACACCTGATTAATTAACCAGAGAGGGGTACATACCAGTCTTCCTTTCCGCTCACACAACTAGATGAGTAATGATGATGTATGGTTGACGGTGCTCCGTCGTCGCCTTCCACTTGGTGATTCACTAAGTGCTAGTAGATTGATGATGGCGGTTCTTCTGTCTACACAAAGCTCTGGAGTCAGTCACTGTATCGTTGTGTTACAATTTACTAATTTACTTTACCACTGATCACAGTCACCACCCAACAAACACAATCAGGTAGTTCCACGGCGGGTTGTCCGACCTGGCCGTCAGGTCAGGTCGCTCCACCCGGTCCTCCACACTATGCACCGGTGATGCCACTAGCTCCACTTTGGTTTCTTCGCACTATCGCTAGCGATATGACTATGCTATGTAGCACCCTGCTACCTACACACTGCGAGACATACACACACTGTGTGTGCGTGTGCGTGCGTGTCTGCTTGCAAACGTACCTGTGCGTTCGTGCGTGTGTTACGGGGGTCCCGTAAATGTCAACTTCTACCCAAAATGAGCCACTATGAGACTTTAAATGTACATGATATCCTGAACAAGAATTTGATAATATTTTACCTCACTCTTTACACCTGAAGAATTGACCAGAGAGGAGTACCTACCAGTCAGCCTCCCGCTCACACAACCAGGTGAATAATTACGATAGCTGGATGACGAAGTGATCCGTCGTCGCCTCCCACGTGGTGAATCACTAATCCAGGAGATTGATGGTGGCGGTTCTTCTCTATCCAACACAAATCTCTGGAGTCAGTCACTGTATCGGTGTGTCTGTTGTGTTACAGTTCACCAATTTACTGTACCACTGATCACTTGACCCAATATGTAAACAAAGCCTCGTCGGCCCTCCCACGTGGCCTGTCTGGTGAATTCACTGCTTAACACAAAGTTCTAGCGATAGCATTGTAATTTTCTTTCCTATTCGCGGCGGTTATACACTTTGTGATACCCCTACATCTGTGATCTGTCACTGTAGCCCTAATAAACCCAAAAATATTGGCGTTTAACGTAGCGCGTGACCCCCGCTACCCTCCCTTCATGGCTGGCTCGACTCGAATGTATGTGTGTACTCACCTAGTTGTGTTTGCGGGGGTTGAGCTCTGGCTCTTTGGTCCCGCCTCTCAACCGTCAATCACCAGGTGTACAGGTTCCTGAGCCTATTGGGTTCTATCATATCTACACTTGAAACTGTGTATGGAGTCAGCCTCCACCACATCACTTCCTAATGCATTCCATTTGTCAACCACTCTGACACTAAAAAAGTTCTTTCTAATATCTCTGTGGCTCATTTGGGCACTCAGTTTCCACCTGTGTCCCCTAGTGCGTTAAATAGCCTGTCTTTATATACCCTGTTGATTCCCTTGAGAATCTTGAATGTGGTGATCATGTCCCCCCTAACTCTTCTGTCTTCCAACGAAGTGAGGTTTAATTCCCGTAGTCTCTCCTCGTAGCTCATACCTCTCAGCTCGGGTACTAGTCTGGTGGCAAACCTTTGAACCTTTTCCAGTTTAGTCTTATGCTTGACTAGATATGGACTCCATGCTGGAGCCGCATACTCCAGGATTGGTCTGACATATGTGGTATATACTCTTCTGAAAGATTCCTTACACAAGTTTCAAAAGGCCGTTCTTATGTTAGCTAACCTGACATATGCTGCTGATGTTATTCTCATGATATGAGCTTCAGGGGACAGGTCTGGCGTGATATCAACCCCCAGGTCTTTCTCTCTCTCTGACTCTTGAAGTATTCCATCTCCCAAATGATACCTTGTATCTGGTCTCCTGCTTCCTACCCCTATCTTCATTACATTACATTTGCTTGGGTTAAACTCTAACAACCATTTGTTCGACCATTCCTGCAGCTTGTCCAGGTCTTCTTGAAGCCTCACGCTGTCCTCCTCTTTCTTAATCCGTCTCATAATTTTGACGTCGTCAGCAAACATTGAGAGGAATGAGTCTATACACTCTGGAAGATCATTTACGTATATCAGAAACAGGATAGGTCCGAGTACAGAGCTCTGTGTGACTCCACTGTTGACTTCACGCCAATCTGAGGTCTCACCCCTCATCGTAACTCTCTGCTTCCTATTGCTTAGGTACTCCCTCATCCACTGGAGCGCCCTACCAGTCACTCCTGCCTGTTTCTCCAGCTTATGCATCAACCTTTTATGGGGTACTGTGTCAAAGGCTTCCGACAGTCCAAAAAAATGCAGTCCGCCCATCCTTCTCTTTCTTGCTTAATCTTTGTCACCTGATCGTAGAATTCTATTAAGCCTGTAAGGCAAGATTTACCCTCCCTGAACATAGGGTGATGTGTTGTCACGAAGTCACTTCTCTCCAGATGTGTTACTAGGTTTTCCTCACAATCTTCTCCATCACCTTGCATGGTATACAAGTTAAGGACACTGGCCTGTAGTTCAGTGCCTCATGTCTGTCACCCTTTTTGTATATTGGGACTACATTAGCAGTCTTCCATATTTCTGGTAGGTCTCCCGTTTCCAGTGACCTACTATACACTATGGTGAGTGGCAAGCAAAGTGCTCCTGCACACTCTTTCAACACCCATGGTGAGATTCCATCCGGCCCAACAGCTTTTCTCACGTCCAGCTCCAATAGGTGCTTCTTGACCTCATCTCTTGTAATTTCGAACCTATCCAAGGTCGCCTGGTTTGCTGCCACCTCTCCTAGCGCCGTGACTTCTCCCTGTTCTATTGTAAAGACCTCCTGGAACCTTTTGTTGAGTTCTTCACACACCTCTTTGTCATTCTCAGTGTACCTGTCCTCCCCCGTCCTAAGTTTCATCACCTGTTCCTTCACTGTTGTCTTCCTCCTGATGTGACTATGTAGTAGCTTTGGTTCGGTCTTGGCTTTATTAGCTATATCATTTTCATACCTTTTCTTAGCTGCTCTTCTCACACTAACATACTCGTTCCTGGTTCTCTGGTATCTCTCTCTGCTTTCTGGTATTCTGTTATTACGGAAGTTTGTCCATGACCTTTTGTTCAGCTCCTTTGCGTTCTTCCATTCCATATTAAACCACGGATTCTTCTTTTGCTTCTCTGTTTTTTCCTGTCCGGCTGGGACAAACATGCTTACAGCCTCCTGACACTTTTGGGTGACATAGTCCATCATGTCTTGTACGGACTTGGTTCTGAGTTCTGTGTCCCAATGTATATCCCTTAGGAATTTATTCATCTCCTCATAGTTTCCCTTTCGGTACGCCAGCCCTTTGTTTCCCGTTTCTTTTTTGGGGGTGATAATTCCTAGTTCAACCAGGTACTCAAAGTTCAATACACTATGATCACTCATTCCCAGGGGGGCTTCCAACTTAACTTTCCTTATATCCGACTCATTTAGGGTAAATATCAGATCAAGCAAGGCTGGTTCATCCTCTCCTCTCATTCTTGTCGGTCCCTTGACGTGTTGATTTTGAAAATTTCTTGTTGCCACATCCAGCAGCTTAGCTCTCTATGTATCTGGTCCTCCATGTGGGTCTCTGTTCCCCCAATCTATCTTCCCATGGTTGAAGTCTCCCATGATTAGTAGTCTGGATCCGGTCCTGCTAGCCACAGAAGCTGTTCTCTCCATTATATTGATGGTGGCCAAGTTGTTTTAAATCATATTCCTGTCTGGGTCTTCTGTCGTTCGGTGGGGGGTTATATATGACTACTACAATAATTTTCTGTCCTCCAGTTGCTATGGTGCCTGATATGTAGTCACTGAAACCTTCACAGTTCTGAATTACCATCTCTTCAAAACTCCAACCTTTTCTTATCAGCAAAGCTACACCACCTCCTCCTCTCCCTTCTCTCTCTTTCCTCACTGCATAGTAGCCCTGTGGAAACACTGCGTTTGTTATGGTTTTCGTTAGCTTTGTTTCTGTGAGTGTAATCATGTCTGGGTTTTCTTCTAGTGCCCATTCTCCGAGTTCACTTGTTTTATTTGTAATCCCATCTATGTTAGTGTACATTGCCTTGAAGCTCACTTTCTTCTGTTCATTTTCTTGTCCCTTTCTTGGCGAGCATTCTGCTGGTGTAGAAAGCTGTTCCGTGGGTGGGAAGATCTGTGGGGTGGTTTGCAGGGTCTCAGAGGATTTTGGGGTGGGGGTGGGGGTTCAATGGAAGGGAGGACAGGTAGGGTGTGGGTTAAGGAGATAGGGGGACATGGAGGATACGGGGTGAGGGGGGAGGAGGGTATGGGATGAAGGAGGAGGGAAGACAGGTGGAAAAGGAGAGAGGGGGGACATGGTGGGAATGGGAGAGGGGTGACAGGGTCAGAATGGGATGGGGGGGAAGGGAGGGTTGGGTGAGCATTTGAGTGGTGGCAGGTAGGGTGAGGGGAAGGGAGAGTTTCTATGCAGAGAGCGGTGGAGGTGTTGCCCTCCCCTCTGGTGTTGCTGGCATGCTGGTTGTGGGTTCCCCTTTTGTCTCTGGGACTGTTGTGTTGGAGGCTGCAATTTCCTGGGTTACTCCTCTCTCTCTGCGCTTCCTCCTTGCCTCTGCTGCCCTGGCTCTCTCCTCCTTCGTCCTGTCCCTCTGCAGGAATACTTTTTTGTATTCCTCCACATACTGCAGATGACTCTTCCTTTCTAAAAGAACCTCTTTGGTGTCCTCGTTTGTAAACACCACCTTTACCAGTCGGTTTCTGTCCTGTTGTACCAGCCCAACCTGAAAACCTTCTCAATGTTTTGTTCAGCCCCTTCTATCTGTAACCCCTTCAGTAGCCCATGTATTGCCTGTCTATCCTTGCTATTTCATTCCTGCCTATTGGATCCTTCCTGTTCTTTGATGCCTACAACTACCACTGATCTTTTTCTCTCCATTAGCTTTCTGGTGCACTTTGCTGCTTCCTGTGAGGTAGCTGCTTGCATGGCTACCTCCCTCACTGTGTCCATTGCTTCTGAGCTCTTTCTCATTCTTTCCACAAACGTTTCAGGTACAGAGGCATTTCCTTCCAATGCTCCAATCCCACCTTCCCTTTGGATGATAATCTGATGCACGGTCTCTTTATTTTACTCTGTGAGGGATTTGATCTCCTCCTTTGCTGATGTCAGCTCACTTTGCAGGTTGTTAATTGTAATTCTCATTTCATGTATCTTCCTCCTGAATTCCTCCAGAACTTGGGTTAACAGTTCCTTTGTTTGGTCACTTTGACTATTCCCTGTGTTCCTGTTGCATCCTCCTGCCATTTTGTCCCTTGTCAAGAGAGAGAGTAAGATAGAGAGAGAGCAAGAGAGAGAGAGAGAGAGAGAGAGAGAGAGAGAGAGAGAGAGAGAGAGAGAGAGAGAGAGAGAGAGAGAGAGAGAGAGAGAGAGAGAGAGAGAGAGAGAGAGAGAGAGAGAGAGAGAGAGAGAGAGAGAGAGAGAGAACAGAGAGAACAAGAGAGAGGGAGGTGTGTGTGTGTGTGTGTGTGCGTGTGTACATTTAGTCAGTGGTAGAGGAGAGTGGGAGTGGGGGGGGGGGGGGGGTGTGTTTTGGGGGAGTGAGATGGGGGTTAAGAGGAGGTGGGTGAGGTGTTGTCTTCATATTACGGCAGGGGGATTAGCGGCTTATCCGGGTTCCCAGTGAGCTCACAGTTGCTGTCCCTGTTACCTGTCTACCACTTATTTATTTATTTATTTATTTATTTATTTATATACAAGAAGGTACATTGGGTTTGAGAGAATACATTAAATAGTACAGTATTTACAATCTTGTAAAGCCACTAGTACGCGCAGCGTTTCGGGCAACTTACGATTGTGTTATTGAATGGAATGCATTAGCTTCTACGATATGACATTATATAAACCTTGCACACTGTTGGAGACTTATGAGAGACACTTTTACCAGCCAGCCCCCCGCATGCACTCTAGGTGAATACACCGCGTTCCGTCGGTAATCCTGTGAGGTCTTCAGGTCTCCACATGGGTCCCAGCTGATGCGACTGATGATGCCCCAAGAGGTCGATCTTCACTAGCAATCTTCTCTAAATTCACTAAGATAATTCACCACGAGATGTGATCAATGTGTTGCATTGCAATGCCACTGTTCGATTTATACTGTCCCGATTCTCACTGCACAGTATACCTGCTCACTTGACCCTATTATTCCCTCGGTATACGCGGACCGCTGACCCTACATGTCTGCTCACTATCAAGGCTGACCCAAGACTGTGTGTGTGTGTGTATGTGCACGTGTGTGTGTGTGTGTGTGTAGGTGCACGTGTGTGTGTGTGTGTGTGTGTGTGTGTGTGTGTGCGTGTGTGTGTGTGTGTGTGTGTGTGTGTGTGTGTGTGTGTGTGTGTTATTTGTGCTTGCGGGGGATGAGCTTTGGCTCTTTGGTCCGCCTCTCAACTGTCAATCAACTGGTGTACAGATTCTTGAGCCTACTGGGCTCTATCATATCTACATTTTAAACTGTGTATAGAGTCAGCCTCCACCACATCACTGCCTAGTGCATTCCATCCGTTAACTAACTAATCCGTTGCCAGTGATTTGTTATACACCATGGAGAGCGGGAGGCACAGTTCTTCTGCTCCTTCCTTTAGTATCCAAGGGGAGATTCCATCTGGGCCTATAGCCTTTGTCACATCCAATTCTAGTAAACACTTCCTTACTTCCCCGCTGGTAATCTCAAACTCTTCCAGTGGTTCCTGGTTAGCTATTCCCTCTCTTATCTCTGGGATTTCTCCTTGCTCTAAGGTGAAGACCTCTTGGAATTTCTTATTCAGTTCCTCACACACTTCCTTGTCGTTTGTAGTGAATACTTCTGCCCCTATCCTTAATTTCATAACCTGTTCCTTTACTGTTGTTTTTCTCCTGATGTGTCTATGCAGCAATTTAGGCTGAGTCTTTGCCTTGCTTGCGATGTCATTTTCGTATTGTCTTTCTGCCTCTCTTCTCATCCTAACATATTCATTCCTGGCATTCTGGTATCTTTCTCTGCTCTCCAGTGTACTGTTATTCCTATAGTTTCTCCATGCCCTTTTACTTTGCTGCTTAGCTAGCCTACATCTCTGATTAACCATGGGTTTCTCATCTTCATTTTCACTGTTTTCCTTTTGGACTGGGACAAACTTGTTTGCTGCGTCCTTGCATTTTTGTGTGATGTATTCCATCATATCTTGGGCCGTCTTTTCCCTGAGCTCTGTTTCCCATGCTATATCTGCTAGGCATTTTCTTATCTCCTCATAGTTTCCCTTTCGGTATGCTAACCTTTTTGGTTTCGGTATTCCTCCTCGAGTTCAATAACCCTTCTTCAATCAGGTTCTCAAACACCAATACACTGTGGTCGCTCATTCCTACTGGGTCCTGAAAACTGATTTCTCTTATGTCAGAGTCGTTCAGGGTGAAAACCAGGTCGAATCTCGCTGGTTCGTCATTTCCTCTCATTTGTGTGTGTGTGTGTGTGTGTGTGTGTGTGTGTGTGTGTGTGTGTGTGTGGTGTGTGTGTGTGTGTGTGGTGTGTGTGTGTGTGTGTTGTGTGTGTGTGTGTGTGTGTAGGTGCACGTGTGTGTGTGTGTGTTTTGGTATGTTTAATTCCTTTGGTGTTTGAGCAACCTGTTCTCTTAAAAAGAACGTCGCTTTTGGCCGTTTGCCCGTATGGCTGAATTTGGACGTAATTTGAAAATGAAAAAAAATTTGGGATTTTTTTTCAACAACAGTAAGTTAAGGGTCCTCTGATAGGTTAGGTGGGCAGGAAATTCTCATAAAGTTTCAAAACGTTATGAAAAACGTTAATTTAGAGTGTCCTCTCATAACCTCTGCGCATTCGCCGAACGACTCAAACAGAAAACGGAACAGAACGTCACTTTTGTGAGTCGATTTCATTTCAAATTACGTCCAAATTTAGCCATATCGTGCATACGAGCCAAACGGGACGTTATTTTTAAGAGGACAGGTTGGTTTGAGATTCTAAAGTGTGTTTGGGAGGAAAGTACTATGAAGTAAAGAGTATTATATTCACTGAAGGAGAGTATGGGGAGGCCCGGCCAGTGAAATGTGAGCCGTGTTGAGATCAGAAATGGTTTGCTGTATGACCCCAGCGAGAGGTGTAGTGAGCCAGTGTCTCCCTCGCTCCCTGTGTTACCGCATGTTACCCTGCTGCTCGTCCTGCACACCCATCTCGCTGCGTCACTCTCTCTTCCCTTGTCTCTCTGTCTCTTTCTCTCTCTGCTTCTCTGCCTTTCTGCCTCGGCCTTCTTATTTGGCTCCTCTGCTTCAGCCCCTCCGTTTCTGCCCTTCCGCCTCGGCCCCTCTGCTTCGGCCCCTTTGTCTCGGCCCCTCTGTAATGGACCCTCGGTCTCTTTCCTCTCTGTCTCTGCCTTTCTGCCTATCCCTTGCCAATACCCCTCTGCCTCTGCCTGTGCCCCTCTGCCTCTGCCTCTCTGCGTGTGCCCCTGCCTCTGCCCCAGTGCCTCTGTCCCTCTTCCTCGTTCCCTCTGCCTCGTCCACTCTGCTTTGGCCCTTCTGCCTCTGCCTTGGTCCCTCTGCAAAGGTCCCTCTGTCACTGCCCCTCTGCCTCTGCCCCCTCGGCCTCTGCCTCTTTGCCTCTACCCCCCTTCCTCCACCCCCTGCCCCTACTACTCTCCCCCTCTGCCTCGTCCCCTCTGCTTCGTCCCTCTGCTTCGGCCCCTCTTCCTCTGCCCCGTCTCCTTTGCCTCGTCCACTCTGCCTCTGCCCCTCTGCCTCGGCATCACTGACATGGCCCCTCTGCCTCTGACCCTTAGCATCTGCCCCTCTGCCTTGGCCCCTCTGCCACTGCCAATTAGCATCTGCCCCTCTGCCTCTGCTCCTCTGCCTCTGCCCCTCTGCCATTACCCCTTCTGCCACTCTGCCACTGCCCCTCTCCCTCATCCCCTCTGCCACTGCCCTTCAGCCTTTCTTTCTTGTCCCCTCTGCCTCGACCCCGCTGCCTTGGCCCTTCTGCCACTGCCCATCTGCAGCTGCCCCTCTGCTTCGGCCCCTCTGCCTCTACTACTCTGCTTCTGCCCCGCTGCCTCGGCCACTCTGTCTCGATCCCTCTGCCTCGGCCCCCTCTGTCTCTGCCCCTCTGCCTCTGCCCACTGCTTCTGCCCCTCTGCCTCGGCCACTCTGCCTCGCCCCCTCTGCCTCTGCCCCTCTGCCTCTGCCCCACTGCTTCTGCCCCTCTGCCTCAGCCCCCTCTGCCTCTGCCCCTCTGCCTTTGACCCACTGCTTCTGCCCCTCTGCCTCGGCCAGTCTGCCTCGGCCCCCCTCTGCCTCTGCACCCACTGCTCTGCCCCTCTGCCTCTGCCCCTCTGCCCCTCTGTCCCTCTGCCTCGGCCCCTCTGCCTCTGCCCCTCTGCCTCGGCCCCTCTGCCTCTGCCCCTCTGCCTCTGCCCCGCTGCCGCTGCCCCTCTGCCTCTGCCCCTCTGCCTCGGCCCCCTCTGCCTCTGCCCCTCTGCCTCTGCCCCTCTGCCT
>NW_025559945.1:0-28435 GCF_020424385.1 Procambarus clarkii
AAGTTTGGGGACGCCACACACGCTTTAAAGACGTCTGCCTTGGAGGGTGGTAGTGGGGTGGAGAGAGAGAGAGAGAGAGAGAGAGAGAGAGAGAGAGAGAGAGAGAGAGAGAGAGAGAGAGAGAGAGAGAGAGAGAGAGAGAGAGAGAGAGAGAGAGAGAGATAGAGAGAGTGAGAGTAAGAGCGGTAAGCGACAAGAGATGGAGGAGAAAGGGACGGAAATAATTCTAAACTTCTCTCTGAAAACAGTAATTAATTGCATTACAGCCTGCGAATGAGGTTATCTTTTTCTCTCGAACCCTCGTCACGGCCCTTGTGGATTTGTTCAAATCTTGTCTTTGCCACGATACAATATCTTAACGATTGTTTCGGGTAAACTCTGGTGTGATTGTATAGGAAGTCTATGTGATTGTTTTAGGTGAAATTCTTTGCTTATCACATTCCTGTGTGATTGATTTTTGGGGGAGATTGTTGTGTGATTCTCTCCTTAAAACAATCCTGTCATTCGAATAGGGAAAAAATTCTATTACTGCATTATAGAAAGGGTTATGAGCTAATAGTTCCTTAAAGGGGCTTCAACCTTTTGTATATAGAATTTTGGAATTATATCTCTTAAAGGAATTTCTTTAAATGAATAACCAAGAATGGAAATAAGAAAAGAGAAGAGACAGTGTACAGACAACAGGAAGGTAGAAGTAAGGGTATGAAATAAGAGGTAAGGGGAGATAGGTAAAGGATGTGAATGATAGCAAAATGGAGAGAAGCTGATAGGTAGGAATCATGCAAGAACGATAGCGGGAGGAAAGAGATGTAGGAAAGTAGAGGGAATGAATGGAGTGAGATGGAAGGGAAGATATGAGGAAGAGGGATAGCAGGGATGACTAAAGGATAGGAAGGGAGATGGGATGGAAAATAGGGGAGGGAGAAGGATTTCAGATGGAGTAATATATTTGATATTTTTTTTATGTGTCCCTTTCTTTCCTCTCTCCCATTTGTATCCTTCCTTTCCTTTTTTGTCCTCTCTATTTGTCTGTTCCTCCACCAATGTCACCTTCACTCTTCCCTCCCTTCGTTTCACCTTCTCCTCAACTATAAGTCTCTTCTTCTTCTTCCCCCTTCCTCTCTCCTCTTCCTTCTCCTTCCTCCTCATCAACCACATCCTTCCATATCTCTTTCTCCACTTTCTCCTCCTCATTCTCCTCTACTTCCACTCTTTCTTCCTTGCCCCATTCACTCATCTTAACCCTTTTCATTCAATCTCTCAAAACAACTTTCTTTTCCTCCTCTTACATTACCGAAAAACTTAAAAAGTACAGAAAACCAAAATAATTAATGAATTAAATTATAAAATAAAAACACAAACCCAAGAATATCTGAAATTATGTAACAATGCCAATTAGATTCATCTATTTCTCTTCCATTTAAAGAAAATATTTGTATTATTTGCCATTGCACAGTAAAAATAATTGGTAAATATTTTTCAAGATGTAAATGCAGCAGCAGAGAGAGAGAGAGAGAGAGAGAGAGAGAGAGAGAGAGAGAGAGAGACCATCTGTGCACACCTTCCCCAGCACGCAAACACAAAACAATGAATATCGCAACAAAATTTTACTCAGCTCGGTCATTAAACCGGATTAAATGCAAAGACAACAAGGACACACCGGGATAGGAGAGGGGGGGGGGAAGGGGGGCAGGGGGGGGCACTGGTTTATTACAACAATAAAGGGAGTTTTAACTAACCCTTTGATGTTTCAGTCGTGGTTTGTTTCACCCTCCCACTCCGTTACTCATAGAGGTCTCCCCTCCCACTCCGTTACTCACAGAGGTCTCCCCTCCCACTCCGTTACTCACAGAGGTCTCCCCTCCCACTCCGTTACTCACAGAGGTCTACTCCCCACTCCGTTACTCACAGAGGTCTTCCCTCCCACTCCGTTACTCACAGAGATCTTCCCTCCCACTCCGTTACTCACAGAGGTCTTCCCGTCACTCCGTTACTCACAGAGGTCTTCCCTTCCCATTCCGTTACTCACAGAGGTCTCTCCTCCTTCCTCCGTTACTCACAGAGGTCTCCTTCCCCCCCCCCCCTCCGTTACTCACAGTGGTCTTCCCTCCCACTCCGTTACTCACAGAGGTCTCCTCCCCCCACTCCGTTACTCACAGAGGTCTCCCGTCACTCCGTGACTCACAGAGGTCTCTCCTCCCCCCTCCGTTACTCACAGAGGTCTCCCCTCCCACACTCCGTTACTCACAGAGGTCTCCTTCCCCCCACTCCGTTACTCACAGAGGTCTCCTCCCCCCCCTCCGTTACTCACAGAGGTCTCCTCCCCCCCCCTCCGTTACTCACAGAGGTCTCCCCCCCCCTCCGTTACTCACAGAGGTCTCCCCCCCCCCCCCTCCGTTACTCACAGAGGTCTCCTTCCCCCCCCCCTCCGTTACTCACAGAGGTCTCCCCTCCCACTCCGTTACTCACAGAGGTCTCCTTCCCCCACTCCGTTACTCACAGAGGTCTCCTCCCCCCCTCCGTTACTCACAGAGGTCTTCTCCCCCCTCCGTTACTCACAGAGTTCTCCCTCTCTTCTCTCGTTCATCTTGGACTAAGAAATTATTAAAAGCGTCATAAAACAGCCAACGGGAATTACCGTAAGCGAAAACCTTACGGCCCAACAGAGACTCGGGGCAACAGAGCCGACACAGTAACAGGCGACCAACAGATGGTGTAAAATACAATATTGTGGAGCTGAGTCCACAGCAGAAAGTAATAACACTACATTGATTGTCGATGAGATGACAGGTGTACATGTCTGTGTGAGAGAGAGAGAGGAGAGAGAGAGAGAGAGAGAGAAGAGAGAGAGAGAGAGAGAGAGAGAGAGAGAGAGAGAGAGAGGTGAGGAAGGGAAGAGGAGGTGGAGGAGAAGAAGATAAGTGAGAATTCAGCAAGAAAAAGATACCAACATCTGACACTTAACCCAAGCCCTTACCACTCGCTAAACCATTGCACTTAACAACCAAATGATGTTTACAACTTGTTTAGCTATTCCCCCCACAGCCTTTTGGGCTGTCCAGACCCCCCCCCCCCCCCCCCCACCCGTCACTCCTTACGACAGAAGCCATCGTACAGCAGACAAAGAACATTGTGGCTTTTTAATTGGTTGACTCATAACACCAAGAGAGACAGACAGACTCCCTAAGAAGATTATTATTATTATTTCGTGACGGGACTGACGGCAAGAGGACGGGTGTAATGACAGCGAGGCGGGAGTCAACAGTCTGACAGCCCTGGATACCCGACACGATCGATCCCCCGACACCAATGGACTTTAAATGAAACCAAATGGCTCGGTACTGTGGGAGAGTTCTTTTAAGGTGTGTGTATGTGGAGGGGGGGAGGGGGAGATGGGGTTTAAAGGGGGGGGGTAGGGTACCGTCGTATGCGATGGGTACTGTTAATGGTACTGTGTTTGTGGCACGGTACTGTTGATTGTACCACAACCGAGCGTGATTGTACTCACCTACCTATTTGTACTCACCTATTTGTGCTTGCGGGGGTTGAGCTCTGGTATCTCTGGTTGAGCTCTGAGATATATACCCAAGAGGTATACCCCATTTCTCCATGTATATATATATATATATATATTTATATATATATATATATATATATATATATATATATATATATATATATATTATTTATATATATATATTTATATATATTCATATATATATATATATATATATATATATATATATATATATATATATATATATATATAGATATATATATATATATATATATACTAAGAGTTTACTTCAGTCCTGGACTGTGTTCAAGACTAAATTTGATTAGGATAATTTAGATCAGGTTAGGATAGGTTAGATTAGGTTAGGATAGGTTAGATTAGGTTAGGATAGGTTAGATTAGGTTAGGATAGATTAGATTAATTTAGGCTAGAATAGGAAAAATTTGATTAGGTTCAGGGTTTTGTGTCCAAGATTACTGCAAGTGGTGCTGGGAGTTAAGCCCAGGGACAAGGACTGGAACCGGCAAGGGTGTTTAGGCCAGGAAGTCACAAGGAGTCGCGGGGAATGGTCACCTTACGTTCATTGTCTTCAAGCACAGTTGAACTTACATCATTAAACATTAAGCAAAGTCAGCATTACTTTGGTCCCTAAGTTCATAGCCATATGAGTGACCTTACACACAGAGATCACACTAACGTGATGCATCAGATGAACAAATCCACAAGGGCCGTGACGAGGATTCGAACCTGCGTCCGGAAGCATCCCAGACACCCAGTGACCTTAGTTCATACATACATACAAGCTTCCATACTTCGCAACCATACAAGTGACCATACTTCACAATCACACAAGCTGCCATACTTCCCAGCACCATTCAACAACAACCCATTCAACAAGTCATGGTGATACAGTCAGCCCTATTCGTTCGTAAGCATCTATAGAAGTTTCAGAGTATATGAGCTCAGAGCTACTTTGCATACCTATTATGACTGTTATAGGTAAATTACCAATTACACAATACACTTTCCTGCTAAGCAGTTGTCTGAAAGATTTGCTCTCATCAACTTCTATCTTGAGGTTATCTTGAGATGATTTCGGGGCTTTTTAGTGTCCCCGCGCCCTGGTCCTCGACCAGGCCTCCACCCCCAGGAAGCAGCCCGTGACAGCTGACTAACTCCCAGGTACCTATTTACTGCTAGGTAACAGGGGCATTCAGGGTGAAGAAACTTTGACCATTTGTTTCTGCCTCGTGCGGGAATCGAACCCGCGCCACAGTATTACGAGTCCTGCGCGCTATCCACCAAGCTACGAGGCCCCTTGGCCAAATACGCTTGAAGCATTGTAGAAAAATCACTTTTGTATACAAATGGAAAGTCAGAATGAGTAGCGGTGGTAGTAGATATAATGTAGAAGTAGATGAAGTGTAGAAGTATTAGTAGTAGACATAATGTGGTGGTAGTGGTAGTAGAATATTTTTTAGAGTAGTTGTAGAGAAGTAATAGTGATAACAGTAGTAATAGATAGATAGAGATAGATAGATAGATAGATAGATAGATAGATAGATAGATAGATAGATAGATAGATAGATAGATAGATAGACAGACAGAGAGACAAACAGATAGATAGATAGATAGATAGATAGATAGATAGATAGATAGATAGATAGATAGATAGATAGATAGATAGATAGATACATACATACATACATAGATACATAGATAGACAGACATATAGATAGATACATAGATAGATAGATAGATAGATAGATAGATAGATAGATAGATAGATAGATAGATAGATAGATAGATAGACAGACAGACAGACAGATAGTGTGTGTTCTGGCATTGTTATCCTCGTCGTTACTGTTCTTAACGCGACTTGTCAACACCCACACTAAGCACATCTCACATTCCTGTGTCAACCACCATCCAATCCACTTCTCAATCCTCCATTCCTCCTCCAATCATTACCCATTCACCCACTGCGTCTTCCGCAACTCTCCACCAATCGCAGCCTCCCACGTCGCCTCCTTCAGCAGGCGGTAATGGGGCGTGAGATGTCCCAACAAGGACCTCAAGGGACAGCCTCCGCCCGAATTTATAACGAGGTTGTTAAAGACTTGGTTAGGGGGAGGGGAGGAAGGGGGTTAGGGGGCGGGGGGTAGATCCTTGGAGAGGAGAGAGAGAGAGGGAGAGAGGGAGAGAGAGAGAGAGAGAGAGAGAGAGAGAGAGAGAGAGAGAGAGAGAGAGAGAGAGAGAGAGAGAGAGAGAGAGAGAGAGAGAGAGAGAGAGAGAGAGAGAGGGGTGGTTATAAGTTTGGTGGTGCCAATCCGGGTAGATCTCTTGCCCCTTCTACCCCTCCTCCTCTTCCCCCTTTCCCTCCTCTCCCTTACCTCACATGCGGACGTGGTTATGAACACCCAAGTACGTGATTTCCGTCCCTTTCCATTAGGAATCAACTTCAATATAGAGGCGGTTTTACATGCTGGTGAAGCGATACCGGCCGGGCCGGGATGGGTTGTATCGCGCGCTCCGATTGGTCGGCGGGTGTTAGCTGGGCTCCGCCTCCCACCAGCTGGCCCCGCCTACTCGCCGCTGGCTCCTCCCCCGCGACGCGCCGGAGATGAGCACAAGACGTTCCTTTAGCCGAGATTCATTCGCGGCCGGGACCTAGCAGGACGTGGCGACTGTCCTTCCGTGTCCTTCCGTGTCCTCCGTAGCCTCAGCTGACCTGCTGCCGCCCCGCCACAGCTCTACAATCCCCCCCCCCCTATAACCCCCCCAATCCCCCCAATCCCCCTACTACCCCTGAACTCTAGCCAACGTCGGACGCAGGAGAGATAGAGCGAGACAGAGCTCTCCAGCGCCTCGACTAAAGCCCTTGTGAACATGTGCGATGGTGACAGACCTTGTAAAAGCCCCAGCTTGCTAGACTTATGGTTTTGATGCGTTGTGTCGCGATGAGCGAGGATTAGTAGTGAGTGAAAACAAGAGTGCCAAGCTTGAGAGAGAGAGTGCCAGTGTCGACACCTTTTTTTAGCAGCATAATCTGGGCGGACGCTTCTGCGAGACGGGAGATCAACAGGCAATGACGTCGCTCCTCTTCCCACAGTCCCAAGACAACTTAGGTGAGTTTAAGTGCGTTTCTTCCTGGTCTTATCTCCGACCGTCTCAAATTCGTGTTTTTTTTGTAATATAAACAAAGACTTAGTTTATGTAATTTATTATTTTGTTTGGTATATTTGTGAGGGGGTTTTATTTGCTTCTTGGTGCTTCCGACATTCTTATAGGCCACAGCAAGATATTATTTTTAACTTATTAAGATTTTAATTTTGCTCCCATTGGGTTAGTTTATTGGGCAACGTCACTCATCCTGTGAGTGACTATACCGTTAGAGTTAAACTATTGGACAGCGTCACTCATCCTGTGAGTGACTATACCGCTAGAGTTAAACTATTGGGCAACGTCACTCATCCTGTGAGTGACTATACCGCTAGAGTTAAACTATTGGGCAACGTCACTCATCCTGTGAGTGACTATACCGCTAGAATTAAACTATTGGGCAACGTCACTCATCCTGTGAGTCTGTGAGTGACTTCAACTACGTAGTTAGGGGTATTGGGCAGCGTCCCTCATCCTATGAGTGACATCCCATCATAGCTACACATACATCACCCACCAAATACCAAGCAACTCTGCTGGGTAGTTCATTACGAAGTTTCTTTAGATTATTAAAGAAGAAAAGTCATATAATCTCGAATGTGGCTGCACTTGCGATGACCCCCCCACAGAAACCCCATACCAGTGATGACCCCACAGAACCCCCATACTAGTGATGACCCCACTCCTTTGAGTACCACCGATGACCCCCATGCGACCCCAAACCAGTGATTACCCCCAGGAAAAACTCCACGCCTTTGAATTCCAACGATGACACCCCCCTCCCTAGGAAACCCAACACCTGTGATGACCCCCAGGGATACCCCACACCTTGCAATACCTGTCATGACCCCAGAGAACACATATCAATACCTGTCATGACCCCAGAGAACACATATCATCCAATACCTGCGATTTGATTGACTCCAGATGACCCCCCACACTGATGATGGGAAGCCCCCTACACCTGCTGAGATAATTGGATTCCACACCTTCGTTCGCATTCACACCATTCACCCATTAACCCATTCACCCCCTCTTCCCCCTTAACACTACAAAACACGGGCCATTAATTGAACTCAATGATACACGGAATGTTGAAATGTTTGGGTCTATACCAATATATATTAAATATATATATTTATTTATATACCGAGGCGTCACACTAGGATATCAGGGTATATCCTGATATCCTCATCAGGATATATGCCATGGGTGCAAACCAGGATATAATATATATATATATATATATCTATATATATATATATATATATATATATATATATATATATATATATATATATATATATGTCGTACCTAGTAGCCAGAACCACTTTTTGGCCTACTATTCAAGGCCCGATTTGCCTAATAAGCCAAGTTTTCCTGAATTAATATATTTTTTCTAATTTTTTTCTTATGAAATGATAAAGATACCCATTTCATTATGTATGAGGTCATTTTTTTTTATTGGAGTTAAAATTAACGTAGATATATGACCGAACCTAACCAACCCTACCTAACCTAACCTAACCTATCTTTATAGGTTAGGTTTGGTTAGGTAGCCGAAAAGTTAGGTTAGGTTAGGTTAGGTAGGTTAGGTAGTCGAAAAACAATTAATTCATGAAAACTTGGCTTATAGCAATCGGCCTTGAATAGTAGGCCAAACAGTGATTCTGGCTACTAGGTACGACATATATATATATATATATATATATATATATATATATATAATATATATATATATATATATATATATATATATATATATATATATATATATATATATATATATATATATATATACCTTGACCGTTGTACCAGGATATGCCCTATATCACAGTAGAATATATACACCTGTAGTTTGCAAAGATGTCGATTGTGTATAATTGTTCAGTGTGAAGTGTTTAATATACGTACAATTGTTCATTTTTCAAAATATTTTCAAGTATCAATTATTCAACATTTTCTTGCTTTCGAATCTTTGGGAGATTTCCGGGTTGTATTTGGCTAGCATGACTGTACTGTTCACTGTTCAAATGTATTATTATTTTGAACAAATAACATCATTCCATTAAGTTTATTAGTGTGAGAATACTATTAGAAACCAACTTGGCTATTCCCCCGTCTCTCTCTCTCTCTCTCTCTCTCTCTCTCTCTCTCTCATCTCTCTCTCTCTCTCTCTCTCTCTCTCTCTCTCTCCTCTCTCTCGCCTCTCTTCTCCCTCTCGCTCTCTTTCCTCAACATCTCATCTCACCCTCTCTCCTCTATCACTAGTACTCTCCTCACTCAACTCTCCATCCTCTCTCTCGCCTATCCCTCTCCTATCTCTCCTCATCTATCTGCGTACACATTCCTCATCCATCCTCTCACTCTCTCCTCTCTCTCTCTCTCTCTCTCGACACACACCACAGCTCCATACGGGCACGGATCACGGAATCAGCATTGACACACACACAGTACGGGCACGACTGCGAACGGCTAATGGGCGCATAATTTCGCTACTTCCCGCGAAATCGATATTGCTGTAATTGGGACCGCGGATTAGAGATTGCGGCCGACCCTTGGCCACTTAAAGCGCAGCGCTGATTATCCTACTAATGTCCGGCGCTCTCATTACACACTTACCCAAACGAAAAACTAATATTTAAATGTTGTTGTTTTTCGGGCATTCATTGTGTGTGTTTTTGTTATTAATTAGTCAAATGTGATATTATGTGTATGTGTGTGTGTGTGTGTGTGTGTGTGGGTGTGTGTGTGTGTGTGTGTGTGTGTGTGTGTGTGTGTGTGTGTGTGTGTGTGTGTGTGTGTGTGTGTGTCTGCCTAACTGCTTGTATGAGTGTGTGCTCACCTAATTCTTCTCATATATTTATATTTGCTGGGGGGTTGAGGTTCAGCTCTTGTGTAATAATACATGGTTTCAATTGTCAACCAACTGATATACTTTTTCATCAAGTCCCTCTCAGTTTTGTCTAATCTATGCTTTAAACTTGTATATGGAGTCTTTCTCCACCACTCCACAATCCCTGTATGGAGTCCACTATCACTAAATTCCCTGGGTCATTCCTCGCTACAATGATACTGAAATTGTGAATTTCAGTACTAAATTTTTATATGTAGAAAACTTCGTTTACATCTCTCCTGCATCATATTATCTGTTGCTGTCTGTCTTACTAATTTTATTAAGAATTTTGTACGTTGGGGTCATGTCTCCTTCGCCCATGTCTCTCTTCCAATGACGATAAGATCAGTTTCTTAACGTTGTTCTCATAAATCATGGTATTAATCTCCAGGAACAATTTGAACCAATTTGAATGTGCGTGCGTGTGTGTGTGTGTGTGTGTGTGTGTAACAGGTTTAAACATACTGTTATTTTTAACATTATTGTTATTGTTATGTTATTGCTATGTAAGTTGAAGTGTAAGTGTTTAGCACTTGGAGTCTCTAGCACCTGAGTGATATAGAAATCTAGACTGCGTCGTACCTCTGAGTGGCAGAAACAGCCGTATTGCGTTTGTTGAACCAGTAATCAAGTGGTTAGGTTTTAATGCATTAAATAACCCCCCCCCCCTTCCCCCCAATTTCCCCACCTTACCTTACCTTACCTTGAGGTTACCTTGAGGTGCTTCCGGGGCTTAGCGTCCCCGCGGCCCGGTCGTCGACCAGGCCTCCTGGTTAGAAAATCAGTATCGAAAACCTTCGAGTTGAACCTTCACGGTTGTTGTATTAAAATTTGGTGAACACCCCTCCCCCCCCCCCCCCCCCCCCCCACCCTGTCCTGATGGGTTCAACTCAAGGGCTTCCCTCAAACGACTTTCCCAATGAGCTTCACCTACGAGCCGCCCTGAAGCACTGCTCTGCCTTGAGCTGTTGGTTGTGTGAGCTGACGTTAAGGGCGGTAAGTTTAAGTGTTTTGTTTCGTAGTACAAGTTCATTGCCAATTTATTTTTAGATTTATCTTTTTGATCTAATATTTTAGGGACGGCGATAATTTTTTTGTCGGGATTTCGTTGATTTTCTCTCGATTTTGTTGATCTTCGTTGAACTTGTTTTTAGTAATTAGTGTTGACTATTTAGTTTTTTTTAGAAACTGTTAATTTATGAGTTTTTTCAATCTGCGTTATATTTGTATATATATTTTTTTTATATTTAAGGTTATCAGAGTTAAAAGGCTTTTTAAGTGATTTTAAGACTGTTTTGGGGCGATCTGCACGGGAATCCACTAAAAATACGGTATTCACCTCATTCTTGACTAATTTCTGCGATATATTACTTGAATCATCAAATGAATTACACCATATATACATATTACATATATACATATTACATATATACATTACACCATATATATTTGCGTTGCTGTTCCCTCGCTTGATGACTTCCGTGTAAGTATTTCCGGCTACAAGGGAAGCTTTATAAAATATACACTGTTCTGGAACACTTGTAAAAGTGTTCCAAAACACTCCAGAACGCTTGGAACACTGTGTTCCAAGGCTCGAAGGTTGAGGAGCCTTGTTAAGCTCTTCAATATCTCACTAGGGGGATGGAACTGATGACTCTCTCTCTCTCTCTTCTCTCTCTCTCTCTCTCTCTCTCTCTCTCATCTCTCTCTCTCTCTCTCTCTCTCTCTCTCTCTCTCTCTCTCTCTCTCTCTCTCTCTCTCTCTCTCTCTCTCTCTCTCTCTCATTCTGATGTGTGTGTGAAAATTAAATGTTCTATTTATTCCTCTACCTGTCCCTTAATATCTTAAATTGAGGGCTTTTCGTTTCTTGGTCCTGGCTTATTAAATAACGATTAACATCTCTCACACATGCTTCCCTGATATGCTCAGCGGGGTTTTTTATGCAAACTGTGTTATTTATATATATAAGATATATATATATATATATATATATATATATATATATATATATATATATATATATATATATATATGACAATGTCAGACCACGGAGGAAAAATGAAACAGGAAATTTCCTTAAGTACTTTCGTATATTAAATACATCTTCAGAAGGATGTATTTAATATACCTTCTGAAGATGTATTTAATATACGAAAGTACTTAAGGAAATTTCCTGTTTAATTTTTCCTCCGTGGTCCTGACATTGTCACATTCTTAATCACGTGTTTATTTTCGTGATATACACACATATATATATATATATATATATATATATATATATATATATATATATATATATATATATATATATATATATATATATATGTATGTATGTGTGTGCGTTTGTGTGTGTGTAGCTTAATACGTCGGTATGAATATATATAGATTATATGTGTACATATGCATGTCAGATTCCGGAAGTAAATTATGTACGTAAGCATTTATATTTCTACGACCTGTTGACATCGAAAATATTAGTTTATTATACCTATCAAGTGGTACTGAGAAGTGGTCTTTTGTTAAGGTTATATTAAGAACATTTAATAATATCAATATTTTGGTATCATTCATTTTCTTAATTATTTTAATCGAAAAGCATCGTAATTCTGTGATTTTTTATTATTTTTATTATTTTAGTATGGTAATTATTTAATGAAGATCAAATAGTAATTAGTTATTTGGTCTCTCATGTAAGTAATCTGAAGTTAATTACTTTGAATTTCTTAATTATTTGTGTCCCAGATATGACTATTTTGTATAAGTAAATATTACTAAAAAAAATACTATAATTAGTAATACTGCCCGAGAAATTAACTAATGACACTACTAATACTACTATTATTACCACAATTATTACTAGTTAACTGCTACTATTAACAATAATACCTATGTGGTAGGATTCACAAAAACATATAATTTAAAACCCCAAATCTATCATAAAATTCCCCATTCTATTATCTTATAAATAAAATACAACAACAACAATAATAATAATAATAATAATAATAATAATAATAATAATAATAATAATACAACCAACAGAGCAAGAAGGGCCCATTAGGTACCGCCTGAGCCGCATTCACTTTTCTCTCGCCATTAAGGGTCAATTTCAACAGTTTATTATGGGTAAAATATGCTCTATTGATTATCAATTTGGCTGCGTATACACGCGGTAATCACGTGCAGTGTTTCTGCCTCCGAGCCTGTGTTCTCCCCTTAATTTGTTCTCTGTTCTTCAGCTGAACATTTACCGCATTATTTAACGCAAATATGTGATAATAAACAAATCCACAAGGGCCGTGACGAGGATTCGAACCTGCGTCCGGGAGCATCCCAGACACTGCCTTAATCGACTGAGCTACGACAGGGAAGATGATAATATTTTATTTCAGTTTATGATATAATATTTGAGTCAAGTCTATGATAATATTTTAGGTAAAATCATAAAGATAATATTCAAAGCGAATATACGATAGTATTAAATATACGAGAATATTTCTACACATGCGCGAAAATTATTTTAGGCAAATACAAGAGAAAATCATTTACGCAAAATGGATACAATGTTTTATGCTAATTTTCTGTAATATTTTACGTAAATATGCGGCAAGAAACTGTTGGGTAAATTGTAAATGAATATTGTACCAGAAATTATAGAGTAATTTAGATTTAGATGAAGGAAAAACATTTACCTGTGTGTGTGAATACTTCATGCGGCCGGTTAAGCAGTACAGACTTACAGGTATAAACTGTGTTTATGTCCGGATGAATTGCGGAACGCGGCCGGTTACGGTAATAATATTTAGAGGGGAGAAACAGCAGGTTACCTGCAAAGTTGAATATTACATCACTCTTGATTAAATCCTTTGAGTTTACAACTTGAGAGACAGAGAGAGACAGAGAGAGAGAGAGAGAGAGAGAGAGAGAGAGAGAGAGAGAGAGAGAGAGAGAGAGAGAGAGAGAGAGAGAGAGAGAGAGAGAGAGAGAGAGAGAGAGAGAGAGAGAGAGAGAGAGGGGGAGAGAGACAGGTTCGCCACAGATGTAAATGTTGCAGGTGACTGATTAAGCAATTTACGGTGCCGTGTAGATAGGTGCTTGGACTCACGTAACGAGCCCAAGGTAGTTATTAACGAGATAACTGCCTCGTTTGGCTGGGTGGCCTGGCGCGGGGGAGACGCTCAGATGAAGTGATTAGTGCCACCGGTGATATAGGAAGAAACTGTAGAACAGAACGAATGAGAAACTGACACGGATAGTATAATTGGTTTAATTTCTCATTTGTATTAATCAGTCGAGATATTAAGTATATATATATATATATATATATATATATATATATATATATATATATATATATATATATAATTTGATGGAATAATTCGTTCATATTAGTTCTTTAAACTGTTTTCTCATTACTTTTGTGATACAAAGTGTGTCCATATATGACTTACTGATCTGTTGGTAAATTACACTTTGTTATTTCAACAGTATATCACTTTTCAGATTGTAAGCTTAACTCGACTCTCTCTATGCCAAAAATGTGAGGTTTGGTATACACCTGCTTAGTTCACCTGCTTAAATCACTCATAATTGTAATTGTCTTCAATTACAATATTGTAACAACTAAGGTATAACTTGTTACGGAAATAGTTCCTGATTTTGAATTTGACAACTGTAATGATTTTTTTAAAACAGTGAGAAATGTAGTTCCTAAATCTAAATCTAAACTTTGAAGAATAAAGCATCCACTTAGGTAGTTTTTTTATTGTAAATTTGCGTAAACTAATTCAGTTGTAAATGTTGGGTTATTCAAACATGAATAAAATGAATTTGAATTTGAGAAGGAAGTTGACAAATTTACTTTCTAAAGTTAATTTGACAGTTTTAAACAAACTGATATAAGTTAAGAGTTGCGTTTCATTGAGCTTGTCAACATCCTCGGATACAGGAATTTGTATATCAATAATTCATCATTGATATATGTGAATAATTACATCATGATTATATGATACCGGAAGAATTTTGATTATACGAGGCTGCAAATTTATTTTGGTTCAAAAACACTCAAAATGGGTTTTGCAAAAGTGTGGAATTGAATTGTATCTATCAGTGCATATCAACAAATTATCGAAACATATTGTTAACAAGGCAATTAACCTTCTTTACAACTCACCCTCAATACACTGGTTAATTTAGACAACCAGAAACAAAGCAAAGGTCCACACCGAATAAGATTGAAATATTAATAAGGTATTAATATTAATTAAGACGTGAAAAATTACTTTTGTTACGACATAAAAAAAATTATGCAATCACTTAAAGACTGGTAAAGCCTGGACGAGTCTGATTAGAGGATGATTGGTCAATATATGTTGGTTGACAAGTGGCCCATTTAAGCGTGGTGGTGGGTGGGCACTGTAATTCTTAGCGGTGGGTGGGCACTGTATTCTTAGCGGTGGGTGGGCACTGTATTCTTAGCGGTGGGTGGGCACTGTATTCTTAGCAGTGGGTGGGCACTGTATTCTTAGCGGTGGGTGGGCACTGTATTCTTAGCAGTGGGGGGGCACTGTATTCTTAGCGGTGGGTGGGCACTGTATTCTTAGCAGTGGGTGGGCACTGTATTCTTAGCGGTGGGTGGGCACTGTATTCTTAGCGGTGGGTGGGCACTGTATTCTTAGCAGTGGGTGGGCACTGTATTCTTAGCGGTGGGTGGGCACTGTATTCTTAGCGGTGGGTGGGCACTGTATTCTTAGCGGTGGGTGGGCACTGTATTCTTAGCGGTGGGTGGGCACTGTATTCTTAGCGGTGGGTGGGCACTGTATTCTTAGCGGTGGGTGGCCAATGTTTACAAAACCTGACGGCCTGGACCTGAGGTTCAGCCCGACATGTATAAACAGATTAATGTCAGCGGCAAAATGCCATATTGGACAACATCAACGATGTAGCCCTAATGAATCTCAAGCCGGGAGTCGTTTACTCTACTACGATGCATACGCCGGACCTTGTAACTTGTACCACGTACGCCGGACCTTGTAACTTGTACCACGTACGCCGGAGCTTGTACCTTGTACCACGTACGCCGGAGCTTGTACCTTGTACCACGTACGCCGGAGCTTGTACCTTGTACCACGTACGGCGGAGCTTGTACCTTGTACCACGTACGGCGGAGCTTACACCTTGTACCACGTACGCCGGAGCTTGTACCTTGTACCACGTACGCCGGAGCTTGTACCTTGTACCACGTACGCCGGAGCTTGTACCTTGTACCACGTACGCCGGACCTCGTACCTTGTACCACGTACGACGGACCACGTACGTCCAACCCTCGGTCTTGTTCTTCTCCCTGACTCTGGATGCTGAGGATGATCTCAAGTATCAGCTGGTGAGACCTCCAGCATCCTGCTCAAGGGACAGCCCGTCACTCTCCAACGTCAAGAAACTGTCGTGCTAATGTGCCCTTATCCTAACCTACCAGAGGACCCAAAACAGAAAACGGGACAGTATGTCAATTTTGCGAGCCGCTGTGTTCTTCAGTACTTGATTTTTTTTTGGCCTGATGATGGGGTTTGTACGTGAAAAATGTGATGTGCCATTCGAGGTAAATCACGTAGTGACTCTTTGGTGTTGTTGGTAATTATTTGTAATTGTGGATCTCGGGATCAGGTCTCCACAAACTCACTATGAGCGCAAAACACAAAAATGCTTCTTATGTCTACTTTAAATACTTCTTAGACCCCTCTTACTACATATACAAATATTTGGCGGAAAAATATAAACATTTAACCTAAATTAACCTAACCTAACCTGAATTAACCTAATCTAATGGTTACTAAATTAACCTAATCTAACGGTTTCTAAATTTATCTAACCTAATTAAGCATCTAATCTTATGTAATAAATAACTTAATCTAGCTTAATCTAACCTAATCTAACTATTTGAACCTAACCTAGCCTAATCTAATTTAACCTGACCTAATCTTACCTATCTTAACATGCCCTGAGCTGACCTAACCTGACTAAATCTTAACTTAATCTTAACTTAATCTTGTTCATTATAAAGCAACTGATTCGCTGCACCTTCCCGGGAGAGGCAACAATCCCGTGAACCGCTTCGCTCGTTCACGGACATCGAAACTGTCCCAACCCCAGAGAAATGACACAACTAGATGAAAGATGAAATGAAAATTATATAAGACTCCTTCCAGCTCTAAATGTTCAACCTGTGTTCAACCTGTGTTCAACCTGTGTTCAACCTGTTCTAATGTTCAGCCTGTAGAACCAATTTATAGATTTGTATTCCGTGTTACGAAGGGAGAACTAAGTGGTCGCTTCCGTCCCTTCCACTTAACAATTTCGTTATTTTATGGGTGTTATCTGTGGTTTTATGAAGCCTAATTTAGATAGGCCTCGTAGGCCTAGCAGGTGAGGATTTACGGTCACACCTTCGCCAGTTTACTTAGTTACCTGCACTATATTAAATAAGAATTATTTTTAGCGTAATTATACATGGGAAATAATTTGAATTTCCTCAAACGAAATATAGGGGAAATGGCTGATGTTATTTTTGGGTGTTTTTTCCCTAGTGTTTGATCCGGGGATCGACGTCCCCGCGGCCCGGTCTCCTACCAGACTTCCTAGTTGATGGTCTGGTCAATTAAGACGTGGAGCAGAAGTTACCCACCTTACGATGTGCTTCGATGCACGACGCGACTAGTCAGAGTAGGCTAATAGTAATGGTTGGCTTTTCACAACATGTTAATATCCTGGAGGTATTCAGTCGTGTCGCAGATGTGTTGAACTTTGGAGTCAAACAAAGAGATGTTCACGTTGAATTTTAAGGGTTTTGATTGGAGGAGGAATGTGTGGAAAGGAAGAACACCAGCTTCGGAAGGGGAGGGAAGGACAGAGAGAGAGAGAGAGAGAGAGAGAGAGAGAGAGAGAGAGAGAGAGAGAGAGAGAGAGAGAGAGAGAGAGAGAGAGAGAGAGAGAGAGAGAGAGAGAGAGAGAAAGGGGAGGAAAGGGGAAGGGATTTACGACTGCCAACACAAGGATTCCTTGATCTTACTACTTCGTTTAATACCACAACAACACCTACCACATCAACCACCTAAACAACTACAACCGTTGCCACCACTACCACCACCACAACCACCTTCACTCTCAACGTATAGTCCCCAGCACCCACTAACAATGCCACCTGACAACAATTTCTACCCACCAACCATCTTGTTCCATCTCACTTATACCTCAAAAAACACACCTAATCTTGCTCCACTTAAATTGCCACACAAATTAAAGAATAAAATGAGAAAAAAACTTTCTTAAACTTAAACTTAACTTAAACTTAAACTTAAACTTAAACTTAAAAAAACTTTTACGTTGCTTTTAAGCTTTCCTCCTAATTCAAAAAGACAGAAACAAAAAATCTAGACGTTCGAATAAAGGTAGAGAGAGACGGGGAGGAACGTGACTGGGAAGAGACCGAGTCCTGAGTGGACAGTTTTCACTATTTTGACAGTCAATACAGGAGACTGAACTGACAGAGAGAGCGAGGGATTATTCCTATTTATCACTCCCATTTACATGCTTTTGTTTCTGCTTTTTTTGTGTTTTTTGTTTTGCTTTTAATATGTTTTTTTTTCCGAGGTTAGTTGTTTTGAGGAGAGGTTGATATTTGTTCATTTGGTTGGTTAATTCATTCTCTCTCTCTCTCTCTCTCTCTCTCTCTCTCTCTCTCTCTCTCTCTCTCTCTCTCTCTCTCTCTCTCTCTCTCTCTCTCTCTCTCTTTCATCTTCACTACTCCCATCTACCTCAAACACCTATAGACACTCACACACACACACTAGGTGAGTACACACACATACTCACCTAGTGTGTGTGTGTGTGTGTGTGTACTGACCTAATGAGTACACACATTAGTGTTGTACACAGCACTACACCTAGTAGTGTACTAGGTGAGTACACACACATACTCACCTACTGTGTGTGTGCACTCACCTAGTGAGTACACACAATAGTGTTGTACACAGCACTACACCTAGTAGTGTACTAGGTGAGTACACACAATAGTGTTGTACACAGCACTACACCTAGTAGTGTACTAGGTGAGTACACACACATACTCACCTACTGTGTGTGTGCACTCACCTAGTGAGTACACACAATAGTGTTGTACACAGCACTACACCTAGTAGTGTACTAGGTGAGTACACGCTGTCCTCGCCATGTGATCAATCACCTCACACATAACAAACCCGGAATACTGCTTAGCTTGTGCTGCTCAATACTGCCGCTTAACAATGGCCCAAGCGAGGGTAAGTGCCTTTGGTCGTGTATGTCTGCGTTATTTGCTGTTTAATAGCTGAGCGAACGCATACTCGGCACTTGGGAGGCGAGGCATCACCAGAGAGCCAGCCTGGCGGACTCAGCACATCAGAAGCGAGGCCTCTGATGGGTGCCAGAGTGCCAGGGTGCCAGGGTGCCAGCAGGTGTGTGAGACTATGAAGGCTCCAATGTGGATTCCGTTGCTTTTGTTGCTGTTGCGGTTCGTTTTATTTTTTTGGACCTACAGGAGCATAAAAGATTGGAGGAGGTTGTAATCTGCCAGAAAGAGGTTCCAAACTTGTCGTCTGGTGACTTGGTCGACAGATTACTTGTTCGATAGATGACCAGATGACCTGCTCCTCTGGTGACCTGCTCCTCTAGTGACCTGCTCCTCTGGTGACCTGCCTCTCTGGTGACCTGCTCCTCTGGTGACCTTTCTCCTCTGACCTCCTCTGGGGACCTGCTCTTCTGACCTCCTCTGAGGACCTGCTCCTCTGGTGACCTTTCTCCTCTGACCTCCTCTGGGGACCTGCTCCTCTGGTGACCTGCTCCTCTGGTGACCTGCTCCTCTGGTGACCTTTCTCCTCTGGTGACCTGCTCCTCTGGTGACCTTTCTCCTCTGGGGACCTGCTCCTCTGGTGACCTTTCTCCTCTGGTGACCTTTCTCCTCTGGGGACCTGTTCCTCTGGGGACCTGCTCCTCTGGTAACCTGCTCCTCTAGTGACCTGCTCCTCTGGTGACCTGCCTCTCTGGTGACCTGCTCCTCTGGTGACCTTTCTCCTCTGACCTCCTCTGGGGACCTGCTCTTCTGACCTCCTCTGAGGACCTGCTCCTCTGGTGACCTTCTCCTCTGACCTCCTCTGGTGACCTGCTCCTCTGGTGACCTGCTCCTCTGGTGACCTGCTCCTCTGGTGACCTTTCTCCTCTGGGACCTGCTCCTCTGGTGACCTTTCTCCTCTGGGGACCTGCTCCTCTGGTGACCTTTCTCCTCTGGTGACCTTTCTCCTCTGGTGACCTTTCTCCTCTGGGGACCTGTTCCTCTGGGGACCTGCTCCTCTGGTAACCTGCTCCTCTGGGGACCTGTTCCTCTGGGGACCTGCCTCTCTGGGGACCTTTCTCCTCTGACCTCCTCTGGTGGCCTGCTCCTCTGGTGACCTGCTCCTCTGACCTCTGGTGACTGTTCGTCACGTAACGACAAATGCATTCAACAACACGAATGTCGTCAGCATTCCCGTGACTCAAAATATTGACGCCTACGCGGTTATAGGAGTTACCAAACAGCTGTCATGGGCAGCATAACCAGAGATGATGAAGGGGGTGTGTGTGGGGGGGGGGGAGATGGGGGCTGTCTGTGGGGTGAGGGGGGTGGAGGTGCTGTGGGGGACAGGTGGTGGTGGTGTGGGAAGAGTTGCTGTGAGGATATGACGAGATGGGTGATGGGGAGGGGGGGGGTAGGGGGTTTTGGGAGGGTGATGGGTGGGGAGGGGGGTGAGGTGGGGGGGGGGGGGAAGGTGGGAGGGAGTGGGAGGGGGGGGGGACTATTGGAGCTGCTAACGCAGACACAATATGCGTCAACGACTGGCGGGAGGCAATAGGATCTATCACGTTATTGTTTGAGGTTAAGGCGAAAATAACGAAAGAAACCGTTATCAGCGGAGGACTTTACGATAGCTGGACACACTTCAGAGTCTGTCTCAACAATGTGTTTTGAGCAGCGGAAGAAAAAAAAAAAGAGGCCGATTGCAGGCGATGAGTCACAATAACGTGGCTGAAGTATGTTGACCAGACAACACACTAGAAGGTGAAGGGACGACGACGTTTCGGTCCGTCCTGGACCATTCTCAAGTCGATTGTCAAAAAGAGGCCGAGAGAACTAGATCTCTAAACACATTAATAAGAAGAAGACAAAGAAGACAAAGAAAGAAAAAGCAGTATTATAAAAGCCAAACCACAGTAACGGGGGCTAAGTTGAGATAAACATGAGTTACAATTATATTAGAAATAACTTATTCGACGTGAATTGTTAAACAAATCAAATGGCTCAAAGGACCCAAATGGGCCACACAATTTTAAGTTTAAATGTAATCCGAAAATCTTGAGAAATAGTAAATATATTTAGCAGCTCAAAGCTGGAATGTCTGCTATTGCTCCGAACTAGCCAGCCTCCAACACAGAATCCCGCCGAACTAGCCAGCCTCCAACACAGAATCCCGCCGAACTAGCCAGCCTCCAACACAGAATCCCGCCGAACTAGCCAGCCTCCAACACAGAACCCCGCCGAACTAGCCAGCCTCCAACACAGAATCCCGCCGAACTAGCCAGCCTCCAACACAGAATCCCGCCGAACTAGCCAGCCTCCAACATAGAATCCCGCCGAACTAGCCAGCCTCCAACACAGAATCCCGCCGAACTAGCCAGCCTCCAACACAGAACCCCGCCGAACTAGCCAGCCTCCAACATAAAATCTCGCCGAACTAGCCAGCCTCCAACATAGAATCCCGCCGAACTAGCCAGCCTCCAACACAGAATCCCGCCGAACTAGCCAGCCTCCAACACAGAACCCCGCCGAACTAGCCAGCCTCCAACATAAAATCTCGCCGAACTAGCCAGCCTCCAACACAGAATCCCGCCGATAACAGCCTATCTTCAGGAACACTGCAAGATATACAACACTACCACCTTGGCCTCGGGGACCATCAGCTATCAGCTAAAACCCCAGTATTATCGATCATGAAAGGTGCTTCCGTCACCGCTACGGGACTCCAGATGTGAGGAAGGGGCTAACAAGCGAACGAGGTGGTCGGGTCGTTTGATAGCCAGGGAAACAAAGATGCCGCTGGCGCAAGAGGGGGCACAGGCTGGCATTAATGCTGTCTCGGCGTCGTGTGGTGGGGGTGGGGGGGATATTCATGGTAGTGTGGGGGGTTGGGGAGGGGATGGTTGTGATTTTGAAGGTGGTGGAGGGGGGTTGAGGGAACTGTGTTTGGGTGGGGGAGGGAAGAGGGTTGGAGAAGATGGGGGGAGGGTTGGTGTAGGTGTAGGAGGGGGAAGGGAGAAGATGGGGGGAGGATTGGTGTAGGCGTGGGAGGGGAAAGGATGCCTCATCCCCCATCACCAGCCTGGTACAGTGATGAGGTACAGACTACCTGCCTTCAGGACAAACGCCACAGTGGGATGACAACTAACAACACGCAGGCTCAGACTTGGGTCAAAATATTTATAAGTTATGGTGAGTAGAAGGGGGGATCAAGATGCAAATATTTTCGACTACAAGATGAACATTGCCTGACCCACTGCTTACTCACCTGTAATAGGTTCCAGGAGATTAGGAACCATTCATGATATCGGACATCTGAACCTCTGATTTTTTGTTTTTTATATTCACTTCTGTGTTTAAGTACGTGACACTTAAGTGTGTTTTTTAAATATACGTGAGTGTACTCAGAAGTGCCTGAATCCTCACTAATGCTCCAGTACTTCCTCATTAATCTCGTCTTATTCATTTATGTTTCTCAAAGTGAAGAAGTTTCTTCTGATACTTGTGTGATTTATCTGCGTCTCTTGTTTCCAATTATTTCTTGTTGTACTATTTCTCACTTTGAACATTACTTCTCTATTTCCTTGACCAATTTCCATCAAAATCTTGCACGTCGTTATCATGTCTGCACTATTCGTTCAGTCATTCTTCATAACGTTAAACTCTCGCTACATTTCACCCCATGTTAAATTCTGACTACAGTACTCTGCACTACACTCACGCTAAACTCTCACTATATGGCATCGCGTGTTTACTATCTCGCTGTTGTTGTTGTTATAGATTCAGCTACTCGGAGCAAGTTCCAAGTAGCACGGGCTATGGTGAGCCCGTAACTTACCCGGCACAGGAGCGGGGCAAGTAGTACGGGCTATGGTGAGCCCGTAGTGGACTTACCTGGCACAGGAGCGGTGCTGTGAATAACTATCTCGCTAAACAGCATCCCATGTTAAACTCACCCCCTCACACTACACCTCATGTTACCCTGTAGCTGTTTAACACCCAGTGTAACACCATCTCACACTACACCTCATGTCACTCTGTAGCTGTTTAACACCCAGTGTAACACCATCTCACACTACACCTCATGTCACTCTGTAGCTGTTTAACACCCAGTGTAACACCATCTCACACTACACCTCATGTTACCCTGTAGCTGTTTAACACCCAATGTAATACCTCCCCACACTACACTTCATGTCACTCTGTAGCTGTTTAACACCCAGTGTAACACCTCCTCACACTACACCTCATGTTACCCTGTAGCTGTGACATGGGACACAGCTACAATCTCCCCACACTACACCTCATGTCACCCAGTGTAACACCTCCCCACACTACACCTCATGTCACTCTGTAGCTGTTTAACACCCAGTGTAACACCTCCTCACACTACACCTCATGTCACTCAGTAGCTGTTTAACACCCAGTGTAACACCTCCTCACACTACACCTCATGTCACTCTGTAGCTGTTTAATACCCAGTGTAACACCTCCTCACACTACACCTCATTCATGCCCACAACTTCCTGTCACCGTTTAACCCGGAGTCAAACATTATATAGAAGAAAGGGGAGGAGAAAAAAAACACAGAAGGAGGAAAAAGAAACACAGTGTTTTAGAGCGATACAAAGATAGTGAATCTCAACAAGAGCACTTGGGTGTGTTCTCGTGTCACGTTCACAACCCACCTCGCGAGAGCTCGGCCACAAGTCTGCTGGCCTCGTTGGAAGAATATTTGGAAGCATATTCGTTAAATAGATCTTTGAGTAATTGTCATTTAGGGAGAATTTCGTTTCATTTCTGATTATATATATATATATATATATATATATATATATATATATATATATATATATATATATATATATATATATATATATATATATATATATATGGCATTAATCAGTCTCAGGAGACTATGTAGTTACGCTCTGGTTGTCGGTCTGGAGTGGCCTCACCAGGGCGCAAAGCCAGGATAGGTTGATACGGGGGGGGGGGAGAAGATGTCACCCATGCAGCAGGTCCACCCCCTCTCCACGACACCGAAAGTCGCCAATGGAGAGGCAAACGCCAGTACGATAGACTCCAGCGCCGTCGCAGGAACTGTCAGAACTGAGGTTGAAAGCAACAACGAAATGTCCCTAAGAGCTCCATCTCCTCACTCACTCGCGAGGCCCTCACACGTGTGTGTGTGTGTGTGTGTGTGTGTGTGTGTGTGTGTGTGTGTGTGTGTGTGTGTAGCGAGACCTCTCTCCACCCCGTCTCTATCAACAATGGTGTCTTCTTAAGGCACGTACGGCCTTGTTGCCCCCACACTGGTCTTCTTATTGATACCTCTTGTCACTTATTTCTTCTCTCTTTGGCTCCTCTTCCTTCTTCAAACACCGGTGGAAGCCACGCATCATGGCGGTGGCAAGGGCAAGAAGGAATGCGCCGGGGGAGGATAGCTCTACTTGCAAGAGTGATATCTTTCCGTAATCTTGAAAGAGGGCATTTTTTTTGTTCCGTTCCTCTTCTTGGGATTATATCCATTTTGTATTTAATTTTTATATTGCAGGTGAGTCTAGAAACTTTGTGATTGTATAAGTAGCATATGACACAATGGAATTCACAATACATATACAAATTATATATATAAATATAATTTATTTATAAAGGGGGGGTACCACCTCTGGTGCAATTATAGGGACCCACAGCCTCAGAGAAGGGAACACAGAGCATTCAGGGAAAAACTTTCCATTTATTTATAAATATAATTATTTATAAATATAATTTACGGGACCTGTACACCAGTTGATTGACAGTTGAAAGGCTGGACCAAAGAGCCGAAACTCAACCCTTGCGAGCACAATTAGGAGAGCACACACACACACACAAACTATCTTCATCAAACTCTCCACTATACGAAATCTTCACTATACTATCCCTCAAGCCCCTCCCCCTCCCCTTACCCTTCTTTACCGTGATCGACTTAAATTTCATATTCCTTTGGGTTTCAAGGATCCCTCGAGGATCGAGGCTCCTTGGGTTACCCCTACATCTGTATTAGGATCTTCCGCATCTCTAAGGACCCGCTGAGAAATCGCTTGCAGCTTGGAATTCTGCTCATGATTGTCTGAATACACTCAATGTAGGAATACACATTCTTTCATATTTGTGTACACGGATCGGTTCTAATGGTAATTTGATGGTTATAGAAGGATGAAGGTGGTACTGGTTGTGATGGTGGTGGTGGTGGTGGTTGTGGTAGTGAGGGTAGAGGGGGTGGTCTAGAGACACGTACTCCCACACAGCCTCGGGGTCAGTCAACAGACTCGAGTGAGTGTTCTTGTCTAAATACCTGGCGACCTCTGCCAGCCACGCCAGGCTCCGCTTAGGAGGGGTGAGGAGTACAAGGAAGCGAGGGATGACAAAGAGGCAGGAGGAGGAGGAGGAGGAGGAGGAATAGATAAGAGGAGGAGGAGGGGGAAGAAAGGGAAGAAGGGGGATTTGTTTGTCATTGAGTTAACTTCCCTTGTTTGAACGAGACTGTTGAGTGTGTGTGCGTCTGTGGTGTGTGTGTTATGTGCGTGCGTGTGCATGCGAGCTTGTATTCACCTACTTGTGCTTGCGGGGGTTGAGCTTTGGCTCTTTGGTCCCGCCTCTCAATGAGCTGCGGCAGCCAAGTCCCAAGAAATATTCTCGAATAAGAATATACATACATACCTGTATGCTCAAGAATAATAATAATACAAAACACGTGGCTCGGTTATGCGTAAATGGTGTATGTATGTATGTATATATATGTATATTATACTTCTCCTTTAAGAAGCTCTACCAAAGAGATCCAACACGCCATCCTCCCCTCGGATCACAACGACGAAAGGTGTGATGACCACGACATTAACAACGACAGCGATCCCCTACATCAGCTACGTGAAGACAACAGAAAACGGAGGCTGTAAACAACAGATGCGCTACTAATTGCTTGAAACATGTCTAATTAACGAAGAAAATCCGCCCCTATCAGCATCAAAATCACCACTACCACCATTCTTGACACTACCACCATCACCACCCCTCACCAACATCGCTCTCACCATTACATAATCACCGCTTACACCCGTGGGTGTCAGGTTTAAAAAGGGAAGGGAATGGGGAAATCGGTGGTGGATGATCCCCCTACCCATCCACCACCCCCACCCCTATCCCCCCTCCTCCACACACACACGCACAATGCGTCGAGGGAGGTAAAACAAAAGCCGCCACACTCCGCATGACCCCACAATGCGCAGCGCCAGCGCGCGCTATAGTGCGGACGCTTCCCGCCAGATGACACTCATTGTGGCACGCCAGAGCGCTAAGGAGGTTATAATTACTGGTTAATTTTCTGGCGGATACGGTAATTGCCGCGGTGACGGGTCCTGAGGACCGGACGGGTGACGGACAGAGGCTGAGGACGGGCGTACGTCAGGAGAGGTGTGGGGACGGACGCCTGGCCGTGTCACGCGGGGGGCGGGATGCTGCACATCTGCCGCATCGGGGGATTGCGTTATCTTAACCCATTTATCTCCTGGTCATCTCACCCCCCCCCCCTTCCCTTAGATTATGGGATTCCAAGGGCATTTATTAGGGGCACCTCGGGCTTGTGGTATAAAAAAAAAGGCTGGAAATGCCAGGTTCTACGGGCTCACCATAGCCGGTGCTACTGGAAGTTACTGTTCTGAGTAGCGAATCTTAAACAACAACAAACAACAGCCAGGTTTATTTTTACGGGCTCGCCATAGCCCGTGCTACTTGGAACTTCTTGCTTCCAATAGCTGAATCTATAACGACATATATACAGGTGGACACGACCAGCAGTTGGGGGCCGCCGCGTGTATAATAAAAATAATAATAATAATAATTAATAATAATAATAATAATTCCGCCGAGTTTGGATTTGTGTAACTATGTAATTTTCATTTTTTATATATTTTTCTTTTCCTATTTCCAGTCCCGGGCGAGGAAGGGGACCGTTCCTTCCGTGACCTCTGTGACCTCAGTGAAGCTGACTCCGAGGGCGGTTCCGTGTCCCCCCACGCCCACCGCGGCTCAACCACGCCCACCAGCACCACCGACAACCACCACCACCACCACCTGCTGCTGCACCACCACCACCACCACCACGACCTCAACATGAACGCTGCAGGCGCCGCCGCCGAGCTGAGCGCAGCGGCCGAGAGGTTCATCACGCAGCAGCTGTCGGCGGTGCCGCTGGAGCTGGAGATGCGGCCCTCCAGCACGGGCGTGGGCTTGGGCGTGTGGGCCAAGCACAGCCTCGCCCGGGGCACCAGATACGGCCCCTTTCTCGGCAAGTGGACCGCCAACGCTAAGGACCCAGGACTCGCATGGGAGGTAAGCATGAACATTCTTCTTGCATAGGAGACACTTCTCCTAGGAGACATCTCCCCCTAGGAGACATCTCTCTTAGAAGACATCTCTCTTAGAAGACATCTCTCCTAGGAGACATCTCCCCCTAGGACACATCTCTCTTAGGAGACATCTCTCGTAGGACACATCTCTCTTAGAAGACATCTCTCCTAGGAGACATCTTTCGTAGGAGATATCTCTCCTAGGAGACATCTCCCCCTAGGACACATCTCTCTTAGGAGACATCTCTCGTAGGAGACATCTCCCCTAGGAGATATCTCTTCTAGGATACATCTTTTGTAGGTGATATCTCTCCTAGGAGACATCTCCCCCTAGGAGACATCGCTTCTAGGACACATCTCTCCTAGGAGACATCTCTCTTAGGAGACATCTCTCGTAGGACACATCTCTCCTATGAGACATCTCTCCTGGGAGATATGTTTACTAAAAAGATGTGTTTCATAAGAAGAGTGAAGCTCTCCCCTCTCCCTAACAGTAATTCAGAACTTCGACAGAGAGTTCTTAGAGAAAAGTAGTTAAAGATATGTTTCAGAAGAGAAGGAAGAGGGAAAATGGGAAAGGAAAGAGTGGTGAAACCTCTCTCTCTCTCTCAATAATATTAAAAGAGAGAGAAGAGGCAAGGGAGGGGGGGGGGGCAGGCAAGCAGGGAGGGGGTATGGAAAAGACGGGAGGGGATAGTGAGCTCGTGGAAAGGATTGTCTGACCTGAGGGCTCTTGTCATTATGTATCATCGAGGTACCTAAAAGTGGCCACGAATCGAAACTGGAGTCCTTTTGTCCGTGTCTGGGGTCGGCCTCAGGTTCTCTATTGTCTCCAGGAGGCATTAAGCTTTCCAGGAAGCACCCGCCATTAGCGTGAGGTCACACTCCTCCTCCTCCTCCTCCTGCAGGTCTTTCCATTCCACAAAATATTCCAGTTGCCAGATGGAATAACGATGTGGTAGAGGGGGAGGGAGGGAGAGAGTAGTCGGGCCCTTTTGGCTGAGGTGGAGAAGAGTGTGAGAGCCGCCATTGTTGCGTTCCGCGAGGCACTCTCCTTGATGCTCCAAGCGGGGGGAAGGGGGGTTTATGGTGGGGGAGAAGGGGGA